>JBBJLR010000037.1:3996870-4009260 GCA_037577145.1 Brachypetersius gabonensis
ATGGGTTTCTGGTGATCAGTGATGTTGCCCTTGTCATCAGCCGCAAAAACAAAATACTTCTACACAAGGCTCTTTCCCCCTTTCTTTTCAACGTGCGGATTCAGAGCCGCCTCATCAGCAGCACCGCTGTTCGTCATGTCTCTGTCTATCGGGTAGCGCAGCAAGAACCGGGTTGACCGGGTGCTCGGTACCACTGGCACTTCAGAAAACCAGGTACCGTAACATTTACATTTTTTAGTACCGTCTTGGTACCGAAGTACCGGGGCTTTTGACAACACTAGTATCAACAAACGCACAAATTATCAGCACAAGCCTTCAGCGCAAAGATTAACACTGCATAGCTTTAAGCTGTTCATGATTAAGTGAGAGGACAAAAGTTGCTATTGCTGGCAGAAACTGCAAGATATCCGCTGGCGCCATGCTGCCAATACTAGGTGGCACGCACACACATGCACAATCATTCTGATCATTATAATTTCTAAGCCACAATTAGGATACATATATGAACTAACTTCACATAAGTTGGTTCAGATTTCATTGAAAAGTTTAGATTTGTCTGTACACATAAGCAAACCAATATTAAAGGACACCTAGTAAGCAAAACTGCCCCTTTCTTTTCCAGTTCACAAATATGCACAAATATGACCACTTTTTGCATCTACCACCTGAGACACTGTAAAACATGAAGTTGCTGCTATTTAATGAATATCACACACAGTTCTCTGGTGGACAGTATAACACAGCAACATAATGTCACATATCAGTGTTAAACTGTGTTAGTGACTGATTCACTTGAAAATAAAAACTACTTCCACAGACACATGGTTTCTGCATAAAAACTACTTCCACACAAGTGGCTGACAGGTTGTTGCTATTTCGTTCGCTTTCTTAGTAATTATAATTGATTATTCAGGTCCGTCCAAACTAATTTTTTGCACATGTATACATGTGCATGAATGACGAAAATAACATTTATTTTTGTTATCTGATTTATTAATTAACTGAAGAAATAATCAACAGATTAATCGATTTTCAAAGTAGTTGTTAGCTGCAGCCCTACTCTTTACAAAAGGTTTAAAAAAAAAAAGTGTCTTACAAACATTGTGTGTTGGTAAATTGGTAGCTTGGTAACAGGCTAGGGCTAACAGCAGACACTGATCTGCAATGTGCTAGAGTTTCTGCAAAAGTTTCTGTTTCCACCTCAGGTTCTCTACCCACAGAAGTTCACTTCTGTGAACTTCTGTGGATGGTTTGCAGACAGGTTGCGCTACAAGTCCTGTGATTTGTTCTTCCGCATGTCAGTCAATATGTCTTGTGCTTTCAGAGACGACAGTTGTTGAACAGTCAAGATTACTAGGGTGTTTTCCAGCGCTTACAGTGTTGCATCACGGGGGCTCTAGCAAAATCCGTCTAAGATCACCTTCTGAAATGGTTTGAGTGCCTGTACTTAAATCTGTTTTAATTCCATCTTGGGTGCTTTTACATCAGCATTATGGATTTGCATTATGTTGATAAATCCCTATACGCATAAAATCTTGGTGCGCAAATGTATGAAATAAGTGTGATGAATGGATGCTTTCTAAAGTATTAATAGTCAGCTCACGCATTTAACATTAACCAACTAGAATGATTATCGTGTTCAAGCACTATAAGGACTTTATTTAATGACAAACAAGATATGTACTAATAAAACAAATAGCTTAGAGACCCTTGTGTAGTGTTGACTCCATTTTAAAAATGATCATTTAATTATCATTTAATAATTTAACTTTTTAAAAACGACATTTGGAAAAAAAAGACAAAGCTTACTAATCCTAAATACAGATGAGTATATAACAAATAAGTATTCAAAATACTCTGGCCAGGCCTTAATTAATCAAACAGCAAATTATTCAGAAAACTTGGCAGTGGGCAGAAATTAGCTGATACTGATTCTCATGTCTTAATGTTCACAAGGACAGGTTTTTAAAAGAGGGAGAAGACAACCCACACTCTTACAAAGCCATGGTCAGCTGCCACAATGGGAAGGTTAAACTGGCTTCATGCCACACTGAGAATAGCCACTGCATGAGCAGCAAAGTCCTTTTTAGTCCCATGCAGAAGTGGGTCCCAAGTCATTAATACAACTTCACTGTGAAATGCTCCCATTCTTAGCTATTGTGCCCTCTGTGTCAAGTTAACTGATGTCATTTGTAAACGCTCCACCAGTCAAGTTCATAAACCAAGCTGATGGGAGGTGGGACAGGAGGGAGAGAAAGAGAAAGAGAAAGAGATAGAGAGACCTCCATGTTAAACGGACTTCTCAGAAATCTAATAATGTATTAATGTAAGCAGTTCATTCAAACACTAATTTGCAGTTTATTCGCTATTGCAACCTAATAGAACCTCTATATCAAGTTAACTGATGTACGTTGTAAATACTCTACCGACCAGTCATCGAGTTCATAAGAAATGAGAGAGCGAGAAAGATAGAGACTGACCAGCAGAGAAATCTAATCATGTAATAAGGCAAGCCATTCATTCAATTACTAATTGCCAAAAAACAAAAGCATGAGACTGAAGGAACAAAAATAGCAAATGCAACTCTGAGAACAGAGCTCTCTGATTAAAATAAAGGCATACAACTCACAATTTGTAAGTACAGGACAATTAAAGACAATGTAAATGGGTAAGAAAATGCTTGTTTTTTTCAGTGAAAAAGATAGCAGCTGTATTAAATGATTCTGAAATGTAGGTACATGAAACAGGATGCGGCTGTCTCCTGTAAGGAACGTGTAGTGATTTGTACTCTTGGTTGAGAGAATAAATTTGCCAGCCTTCCTTGTTTCCTCTTTCAGGGCACTTCCACATTCATTCTCAACTAACCAGAAACCCTTGGAGGGTCAAGTCTGTCTTAAAAGCTTTGCTGAGCCATCAAAAAAGCAGTCTGTAAAAAAAAAAAATGGTTTAAATTCCTGGTAAAAGCAATGAAGGTGTTTAAATATCCAAACACCACTAGCCTTTCAGGCTAGGTAGACTGGGCATGGCCTTGGTATCTCGTGAGCAATGTCCATATACTGAATAATTAGTATCAAAGCTGCTCCTGTCAAACTTCAGATAAAAGAAACAAAACAGTGAATGATTATTTGATGGCAGTACACTCCATACATCCTGACAAGACATGGCCAGTGACGGCCAGTGACACAGTATTCACATTCCTTTGGTAGCATTCCCACACAAGACAGGAAGTAAAACTTCAAGTCCCCCATCATTTGCTCATCCGCATACATGTTCCCAAAATGCAGCTGTTGCCAAAATTGAAGACCATTTGCTTCAAATTTCTATTCAAACACCCAACACTGAACCACAATTATGCTTCACAGTCTAACCAATCAAAAAGCCACAACAAGAAAACAACAAAGAATAAGAAAGAATGTAAGATTCCATCTTTTGGGTGGTGATTGGTAAACATGAATCAGTACTGCACTTCTGCTGTTGAGAGCTTCAGTACTTTTGCCCTTTTGCAAATTATAAATTGTTCCAAAACTAAAGGCTGGTTAACTCTTTTTCGAAAACCTCAAAAATGAAATTTGAGGGAACGGTAAAAATGTTCATCGCCATCCACATCAAACAGCAGGCTTCACCATAGTACCAAAGCTGTAGATGTCCGGAACAACATACAGGCCAACAAACAGTCCACACTCAAGTAATCAGTGTGAGTTAAGACACATTCCAGCTCTGGTTATGACACAATAGTCCAGCTATCCCAGATATCTGTTGCTAAATGTACACCGCCCGCCACCAAATGTTGCAGATGACAGTTTTGTACACCTTGGATATGTCCAATAATGTAAACCACTGTTAAAAGCAGCAGAAACGTCTGGGTGCCTCTCTGAACTTTCTCCACAGGCTGTTGCTGATGCTAGCAAAGTAAAGACAACATCTAGTTATGAATAGGTTTTGTGGAAATAGGAAATACAGTAGGCAGTGTATTCCAGCCAAACACAGTGTGTGTGTGTGATTCTTATTTGTTAAAGCTCCAATCCCATTTTTTATGAGACATTTCCTTTTGCTTTGTTGACTTATAAGGACCTTTGATCTAGACATTTGGCAATCATATGCTCAAACTGTTGAGTGACTAACAACGCTTGCAACTCCAGTGCCTCAAGACATACTTCTAACACCATTCATAACCACTTCAACGAAAATGGAACTGGCTCATGTCATTTGTAAAAGACTGTATAATTGTATGTAAGTAGTCTGCGTGTCCAGTACAAACAGCCAATTTAATTTGCACTAAAACTAATAAGTAAAAAAGTAAATGAACCATAGAACCATGATAACACAATTTCTTATTATGTAAATTATTTTAAAATTGAAGTTACTGTTAAAAAGTATGACTGACAAAACGATCAAATAAATAATGTACAGTGGACTGGAGCTCCAATAAACTATGACCTATTAGATGTTGACAGAATCCAACTGGCCACAAGAATGAAAGAATTCTCTCTCAGTTTAGCGAACAGTACATGTTGCTCTGACCAAATATGGCTGGTTCCAAACACTGGCAGCAGACAGCCTCCTGCACCTTGAAACAAACCACAAGTCTACATCTCCTAAAGGGGAGAGAGCGTGGGCCACTCATTGTACACTCCAGGCATAAATCCAGCGCTAGTCATCATTTTCCTAACGCTAGCAACAGCTGTTCCACCACAGTAGGACTCCCATGATGAGAGTTTAACAATTCTACTAGTCGTGAAGTTAAGTAAAGTGGCCCCTTGTAGTTATGCGTGAACACACCACAGCACAGCACACAGTGTGAAATTCTTTCTTTGTTTTTAACCTGTTCACCAAGAAAAGCAGTGGGCTACCAATGAGGGGCGCCCAGGCAGCAGTGCGTGGGGACGGTGCCTTGTTCAAGGGTACCTCAGTAATGCCACCAGGAGGGATTCAAACCCATAACTTTCTGATTGCAGATGCAATGCCCTAGCTCTTAGTCCACCAGTAGTAAATTGGGTACTTGTAAGCTTGTCTTTCTCAAAAATCTTAGCATGTTGAAAAAAGTCCCAACTTTATCTAACAAAAACTAACAAATCCAAAAGATGACACTACAGGCTACAACAATTTACTGTCAAGTACCACCTAAGGATCAAATAATAATGCCAATGTCAATTGTCAAAAATAGTCAGCAAGTTGGTATTGATCCATTGATCTGACAAAGCTTCTGCTTCCCAAACGTTACACCAAATACTGCAGAGGGTGGTCATGCATGGCTCAAAAACAAAAAAAAAAAAAAGGTGGAAACATGTCACTTTAACATCATCTGAAAGGGAGTTTACTGTAAAGCATACTGCATCAGCACAAATTAAACATCATAAATCATTAAAATCCTGGTCAAAAGTAAAAAACAAAGCAGTTAATTAGCCAATCTTAGCTAGCTCGTTTATCAATGTTTCACATCCTTCACAACCTACAATAACTATATTGTGACCAACAGGTAAATGGTAACTAGTCTTAATGAAAACGCAGGATCAGTGTAGTTTTGTTATGTGAAGCTTGAGGACTCGTATGTCTAACATATAGACTTGAATGTATATAAATATATGTAAATATGGTTTGGAAGACAGGATCTGTATTATTTTTTTCAAATCATAATAGACTGTTCTACTATGAAGCTAACATTAGAATAGTGTGCCATAGTCATAAGCAGCAAACTAAAAGCTGACTGTGTCTGTCTGCATGTTAAAAACATCCATATTTCTGAGTTGCCTGTCTCAATTTTATGGTGTGTCTGCTTCCCAAGAGGATATCCAGAAAGACTGTTCCTCAGGAAATGTTCTGAGACAGTGGACCCAGAAGTAGAGCTGATACTGATGAACAAGCAAATGGAAAAGCTTATCATACCTCCTAGAGAAAAAAAGAGATCCACCAAGTCTTAAACTTGACAGAGAAATAACAAAAATGAAAAGTACGTTAGCCTAGACGATAGAAATGTGAAAACTAGAGCAGACGTGTACAAAATCAATAATCATATACGATCATTCAATAACCTCTTTTCTTTCAAGTGAATATCAAATATCATGCTTGCGAATTAACCATTCTATGAGTTTTAGAGGTACGGGTCAAAACACTAACATGTAACATTAGAAATGGATGGAAATCAGAAATAGAAGGTAGGTCAATTACAGAAAATAAACCTTAAAACTTAAACAAGATTCACTGCCATTACCCTGAAACAGGGTTAAAAGAAGCCTTTTAACCTAAAATGTTCAATGTGATTGTGGACAGCTTGTGTGCACACACACATGGAGGTTGACCTCACTGCCTGGCTGTCAAGTAATCTGGAGTGGCTGGTAGGGGTTCCTGGTGAGGGCCATGAGTGGAGAGCAGGTCGTTCTCCAGTGCTACACCTCTCTCCTCTTGTCTCAGCAGGATTCGCCTGCCGAGCCTCTCTCAAACAGACAAAGAGAGCCTTCATTCTCCACCATCCTGCTACAATACCACACAGTGTGCAATCAATAGCAACCTTGTTGCCTGCAGCAGCGGACGGGGGCAGATACTTTTTACCAAATTGGACTTGCTTTAGGTACAGGCTACATTCACATTGTTTATATCATTCTCAGAAAGGCTTCAAATTAAATCTTGACCACAGAAAAGAAACTTGAACCTGAAAACATGTAGGCTATACTGTTGGGCCGACCACAAGCTGTTGCTGAGCTGCTTACATACATGGCAAAGTCTGAACGTAAAACAAAATGTAAAAATGAAGTTAACGACATTTTTGTAGTGGCTAGAAGAAAATTCGTCATTAAGCTGAAAACATTTTAATGGGGTTTTAAACTTGAAACGCTGGTTAATGGGCGCTACTATTATCATACGCATTACTATTGATTACCTTTAACACTCTTTTACTGCAAAAAAGGGGAATAAAGACTGCCAAGTCATCATTCAAATAAATCCGTGTGCAAGTAAAACAAGAACACGTTTGTTTGCATATGTGCAATAGATTGTGGAAATCTTGGAGAGGCAAAAGGAAGACAGGGTCTCCAACAAAGACATACTACAAGTAACCTGCTCCACAGTTTTCTACAGGACAATGTCATAAACAATAACAGGAAAGAGATACAAGCCAGCATCCTGAACAGCTGCTCTCAGAAAATAAAGAATAATAGTTTCATAGAAAGGAGCAGCTCAGCCTTCACAATAAAAGTTAATCAAAATCAATAGCTACAGTCTCCTTCTCAGAAAGTGTGTCACAGGCTCTGTGCGCTACAAGGTCCAAGAGGATCAAGTTCATGTGCATAGAGAGCACAACACTGCTGTTTACCAAGCTGTAGTCAACACACTCAATAATCCACTCTAAATCCCTCCCTCCAGCTTTATCGATTAGTCTGCGGTATTGAGTGAGGCCTTGAGTGGTCATTATTTACTCCAAATGATCAGCACATACAAACTGTAGATTCTGCACCACGACTAGCAGCCCTGGATCAATACTAATACACTTCATGCTATAATAATGTATTGACATAAATTGGAACAGTTTCCACTGTTCTTTTAAAACCACTGTGTATTATTTATACAGTGCATTTTTGAAAGAGAAAAGATTAATAATAAATAATACTTGTTTATGTCAATTAGGTTTGTGGACAAAAACAAATAAATGCTCCCATTTTTACTTCTGTATCAAAAATCTACTATCACACTGCATGCAAACTAACCCAGCATACAAATTAGTAGGGCAAATTTTCATACAAATTCTCTCTGAATAAGTAAACAATACAGATTTATGGTTCAACTAGTCTTGACTCCAGCTTACCAACCACCCTTTAACTCATGTAAATGGGTTTTCTCTCAACAGATCAGTTCCACTTATATAAACCAAGATGTCTGGGGAACTGTGAGACATAATTGAACTGAATGCTCTTTCATCCACCTAAGAAAAGGGAAGGAAGAAGCCAGTGAACGTCTCAGGCTGAAAACGCCCCGAGTCTCGGCACGTCCATCAAGCCAGCATGATAACTCTGAAACATGGCCCACTGTCTGCAGAATGTGGGTCATACTGCACAAAATTAATTGCTGGGTCATAAAGCAATATTTCATTGACACTCCCACTAACGTTGAATAAGAGATGTGTGCTGAGTGACATTTCTACTGGAGTGTTTACTCTCATAGTTACACCACACTGGTTAGCCACATACATGCCACCGTTGAGGCAAAGTCGAGTAACATTCAGCAAAGGAATTCTTATAAACCGTGACACGAGTCAACTACTAACAAGTATACAAGAGAAATACTGCCCAAGCCATTTTAACATACTTGACATAAACAGAAAACATTCATGAGCCATGAACCCATTCATATTTTCTAAAGCTAAAAGGACACAAGTCCTCTAACTAAACCAAATTTACACAATTCTCCTTTTCTCACAGTGAACTGGCCAAATTTAGTGACTCTATCTGCATCTTTTCCTCAGATATCATCTGTCTGACATGCCACACAGCACCCACACACCCACTAGCATGTCACACATCTCCCACACACCTAGAAAAGCACAAAAAAAAAAAAGTGAAGAGTGAAAAGCTTAGTGTTAACTGAAACCATAGGCCTGTTTACATAATCCTGTTTGTGTTTAAAACAGGAGACTCTTAGTGTCCCATAAGGTGTCACCATCCCTAGCATAATGAAGCAAATGCATACCTATGTACAGAATTTTACAATTGTAGATTGTAGAAATTTATTTAAGTGCTACAGCTGCATGTATTTGAGCAGATAAGTCCAAAACTTTATAGACACTTCTAACACTTCTTCTGAAATCACTGGCATGGATGTGGAGTGTTTCCCCACCCTTTCCAACAATAAGACACTGCCCCTCTGGGAAGGCTTTATAGCAAGTGGTCCGGATACGAAAGTCACTTGGGGTTCAGGGGCCACAGAATATCGTGCTGTCCAGGCGAGGGGGGGGGGGGGGGGGTCTTTTTCTAACGTGCTTTCCCGCCGGGTCTTTTTCTGGGGGTGGGTGTCGAGCCCCGGTTCTAAACAAGAACTCTGACCATTAAAAGTTTTTTGAGTAGATACACCACGAGCTAAACTACAAAGATTGTCCCCTCGCTTAGTGTGTAGCTGCGTCCAAAATCGCATACTTCCATACTATATAGTATGCAAAAAGCAGTATGCGAGGCGAGTAATATGTCCGAATTCATAGCATTTGAAAAACAGCAGGCGAGAAGAACCCGGATGTCCTAATGCTTCCAGCCGAATTCCATTCATACTACCGTCATTCATACTATATAGAACGTACTATTTTGACAGTAGAGTAGTACGTACTAACTCAAATGTAGTACGTAGTATGTAGTATACGATTTCGCACGCAGTGGCCGGATTCTCTTTCGTTACCACCAGCTATGCTCTTTCGGCTGCGATTGGCTAATAACATGGCAACTTCTGTGCTCGGATTGGCCAATCTTGGCGAAAGTAGCGGGGGACTACCAGCCAATCATCATTCAAATTCCATTGCTTCATTATACCTCACAAATCACTCACTGATTTGATGACAGTCTGGCGGGCCATAAAAAAATTCAAAAGGGCCGGATCCGGCCTGCGGGCCGCTAGTTCAATAGGCCTGCAGGCCGCTAGTTGAATAGGCCTGCTTTATATCATATCTCGGGTACATTGCGGTGAAGCCACATGAGTATTAGTGAGGTGAGCTACTGCTGTTGAGTGATTAGTTCTGGATCACTCTAGTTCATCAGTGAGGCTGAAACACACAGCTACACTTTTCCAGTATCAAAAGACCAACTGTGGCTGCTCATGTGTGTCCCACTCTATTGCCAATGCTCTTCTACAGAGAAAATGATATGCGCTCTGTGTTTGTGTGCGCAGTTGAATGCCTGTTTTAATTTATCACCTTAAAATGCTTGAATGACACCTTGATAATTTTGGACATATAGATTATATATAAATTACACATTGCAACTTTCGCATGTTGTCTGATGTGTACAATGAAAGGTCATTCTGTGTATGTGAAACACAAAGGTGCAATACAAACACACAGACAGATTATCAATCTACAAATCTATGAGCAACTATGGCAAGAATGAGAGTCAGTGTGACACACACCTTATGGACAGAAGTAATGGGTCATTCCTGTTTCAAGTTTTGGGCTAGGCCCCTTACTTCCAACGAAGGACAATCTTAATGCTTCGGCATACCAAGACATTTTGGACAACGTCATTCCTTGTGGACACAGCTTTGGGAAGACTCTTTTCTATTCCAGCATGACTGTGTCCCAGTGCACAAAGCAAGGTCCATAAAGTCATAGCTGGAGGAGTTGGATGTGGAAGAACGTGACTGGTCCGCACAGAGCCCTGACCTCAACCCCATCCAACACCTTTGGGATGAACTTGAATAGAGATTGCGACCCAAGCCTGTTCAACATCAGTGCCTGACCTCATAAATGCTCTACAGAATGAATGATCCCAAATTCCCATAGAAACACTCCAAAATATTGTGGAAAGCACTCTTAGAAGAGTGGAAACTGTTGTAGCTGCAAAGTGGGGAGACCAAGTGGGGGGACCAATTCCATTAAAGTCACTGGTGGTGCAATAGTTAGGCGTCCCAATATTTTTGTCCATATATTATAGCTCTCCATTTAGTTACGCGACGTCAGACACGTTGACCGTTACAGGCCGAGGTACAAAACTTGGTTACATTACTTGAAGAAGTTGCCACATGTCTCAGAAGCTGAAATTTCCTACTGTGTTGAGACATGTTACGACTATTCGTCTAAAACACATTTTAAACCAAGCCTGCACAGGTAGCAGGGTCTCAGAAGACTTTTGAAAAGTATGCATGTTGTCCTTCCGTGTTTACATTTAGTTAAAAGCTGAGATCTAAACATCTCTACCTGTACATTCAGGACTATTCTCATGTATTTTACAGTTACAGAGATGTATTACACCTATTGCTTTATCATACACTTCCAAACCTGACAATGTATTTGTTGCATAAATTGGAAAAAAAAGAAGCTGTGCAGTGAGAGAGACCAGTCGGAAGGAACTTCCCACCCTTCAACAAAGTTTTCACCAAATGTTTCTTTCGAGGCGTTTTTCACATTGTTTCCTTACCTCCCTGCTATCCTAGACCTCTTGTCGTCCTCCCTCGGACTATATACGGTGCAAACAGCCCCTTTCCCCAGCCAGAAAGTGTGTTTAAGTTCCGAAAATGCTGGTAAAATGTCAGAATCTGGGTCTTCTTGCCCCCGTTTGTCCGTTCGAGGCGCGTTAAAGCTCCACCCTACCGCTTATTATTTGTTCTACACCCGTATTCGAGAATGCCCCGCCCTCTTAAAGCTGTGATTGGCTGTTTGTGCAGACAGACATGTACACAGCTGAATAATTAAAATTTTTGTTGATTTTTTTTCAAGTAAATAACTTTTTAAAAGTTTCTTGGGCATAAATAATATGTGTCATACAAATTGAAATAATTCATCTAATAGCGTTTTATAAACTTTCAAATTCTTTAAAGATAATAAGACAAATAAGACAAAAAAATATGTGACGAAAGAAATCCGATAGTGTTTAAGATAACTTTCGAGGAGATGTCAAAGAGATCATGTTACTAGTTACTGGATTTGACACATGTTTAAAAAGGTAAAGACTTGGTGATTATCAGTGGAGCTCTTTGAAGAAAAACCATCCTCTAAGAATAAAATAATTTTGATTGTTAGATTTCTGAAGGACTTCTGTTCTATTATGGTGCCATTTCTCATCCAGGAGGCAGGGCCAGCCCGAAAACGGGTGGAGAGAGAAAACAGCTCTGGGCTATGCAGACAGGGAGAGGGCGTAGAGAGATGGCAGATTTCATTAACCGGATGCTTTTTCCCTCAACAGCAAAACGCCAACCATGCAGTGACTGTTGTAGATCTGATAGAGCAGCTACGGTGGGGTGGGGGGGCGGGGTTTAAAAAAGATTTGTAATTTTACTTTCATTCTTTTCTTTCCTTTTTTGCTCAAATGACACAGTTGATGATCTCTCTCCATTCACTGTCAGAAACTGCATTCGGATTTTTTTGTGTGTTTTTCCGTGTTTCTGTCTACATGACACACTAAATAATAAAATGTAGATTTTAAAAGTTTTATGTTTTGGCCTTTCACAATGTCTCCACCTAGTGGTGTGTGGCGGTAAAACTGAAAAGAATGTAATTGCACGTTACTTTACTGAGTAAATTCTAAATCCGTTTCCAGATAGTTTCTATTCATAATTTAAAGGGGAAAATGTATGTATTTCTTTAAATGTCTATATTTAGTTCAATCATTAACACTCAGTTGCGAAGGAACAACTGTTTACAGTATTTGGGTTGGGAATGAATATTATGAATATTATAATATTGAAGTTGAAGTTGAAGTTTATATA
>JBBJLR010000037.1:4010833-4021550 GCA_037577145.1 Brachypetersius gabonensis
GGCAAACTGACCAGGCTAGCAGCGTTCAGGAATGTGTGTGTTTTTTAAACCATGTTAAACAGTGACACAATGTCTTGAAGGCTGTTTGTGAGCCTGCTGTGTCTTTAGCTCTAGCAAGACCATTTTTTTCCACGTTTGGTGCAAAAACAGGTGAAATAATAATAATAACAAAAATAATAGTAATGACTATGTTGCTGATGATACTAACAACACAAATAACAATAATGATTATGATGATAACAACAATAAGAAAAACAACAATAATAATTATAATAACAACAACGATGATAATGATAATACTAGTCGGCTTCTGTTAGCTGATGTAGCAGAATTGGTAGTTAGCATTCTCCTCCAAGCGTGTAAAGCTGTCCAATGATGTTGAAAAGATGCTTTGGGTGACGTTTCTTATGTGCACGCACCCCCATCCGAATCCGAGCTAGTAGGTGGGTCAAGACATGGGTAATCCGAGGAAAAATGCAAAAAAAAAAAAAAAAAAAAGCTGCTATATGTGTGTGTTGCAGACACAGTGACCTCTAGTTCCTATTGTAAACTGAGACAGAAAGTTTCTCTAAAGCGCACTGTTTCACATCTTCCCACTATGAATGAATTATGCAGATGTTTTAACTTGTTTTTTTTTCATTGCATGAATTCAAGCCTTAAAACAAACAAAAGGGAATCAAGGACAGACAAAGCCATCTTAAGTTTTTCAGACTTTACACCATACTGTAGTAAGAAATATTAAAAGGCCCATTTCTTGCATCTTATTCCTAAAGGTCTACTTACAATACGAATTTTTTTTACATTTCATAAACGTGTTTAATATTCCCTGTACCTCTTAGAATGAAACCCTGTTTTTCTTACTGTGCCTTCACGATAAATGTAAACAGGCTTTGTTCTGACTTGTAGTGTCTCTCGTTCAAAAAGCAATCATGGCTGAAATATAAATCAGCTGTGCTGGGGGATAATATAGGTGGATGCATGTTAACACACTGGCTTTTGTGACATCAGATGAACAGGGAAATCAAAATGGGCCATATGTGCAGCTCATTTTCTAGATATGGACAGTATGGAGAGTGGAAATGTTTCCTACATCACTACATTTCTGTAAAAAATAGAAACTGAGCTAGGATTCTACTGCTTGGGGAAAAAGAACTATGTGAATAGAAGGAACAAAAGGGTTCTTGTGTATTAAAACATGCTGACAAAAGGTCACACTGTATTCTTGAACTACTCCAGATATCTACACCTCTCTTAACCCTGCAGGTTCAGTTTCTGTGTTGAATCAGACAGTACTGGAGAAATTATACATAACATTTATTCCATGTTAGGAATGATGATTTTTGTGACAAATCCATTTTCCACCCATTCTGTCTGAAAATGAATGAATCAATAAAAGAGAAAAGGCAACATGAATAAATGAACAGATATTTATTTTTCAGTTCATCTCTGCATACATTCTGACATATTACATCTCTTTTTATATACAGCTTGTTCTCTACAAAAGTTAAGCCTGATCAAGTCACCAATTCTTCTTTACATCTACAAATATAAATAATCTCACAGTTAGTACTGTACATAACTGACTGTTCTCCGAGAAACGTCTTGTAAACATGAGCTGTTTTAAGTTAAAACCTTGGAGCCGGCCGAGACTGACTGTGAATTTAAAATGGAACAAAAAATAGACAACTAGCTGTACATTATTCAGAATCCCATCCTGTTTGTCTTTGACAAGCTTAGAATAAGGCTTTGTAAAGTTGAGCAGTTTGCATCATCACCACAAGTGCTTTCTCTCGGAGCCCAACAGTCCGGTTTAGAAGGATTTTTATGAGGAAATGCAAATGACCACAGAGATTGAAAGTGTTTCCCGATAAGGGGTCAGAGAAGCCGCTGACGTATGTTCATTACTGAGCGGTTGGAGACGCAGTTAAACGGCCTGTAAATGACACCCAGGTTGTGTAAAATGGACGGATGGAAACCAAAGCTCTCGTCTAATGTAGTTTCATCAAATGAAACCTGCTTATCATTCTCACACTGTTCATCATACATAGTCTGTTGCAAAAGACGCTTTGTGAGCCCTTTAATTTTTGTGGTAATCTTGTAGTACAGAATCTACAGGCCACATCACACACACAGAATGGCAGTTCAGTGTTAATGCAGAGCTGAACTGGCCACTGCCAGGCACACTAAACTGTTTAAAATTGCTTAATATCTGCAGCTGATGGGTTTTTGGGAAACGATCTGCACTTTGGCAGTTTGGCACAACCAAAGGCAAAAGGCTCAATAACAGACAGACCAACAAACATTAGTTTCTTTCTCTCTCACACTCAGACACACACACAGAGTTTGGAAAATAAACAACATGAATTGTGCATGGTCTCATTAATTTTTTTCACCAACAGAAACTAGAACTTGTCATCCTCATGTCACTTAAATTTATGTATATTCCAAAACAAGAGAATGGCCTGAAAAATCTAAATGGTGGTACAACTGTTTTACCCTTAAACCTTTGCTGCTTTAGTGGTCCCATGGGCATCAGAAACACAACTTACTGACATCACTTCAACAGTCTTGTGTGCTTAGAGCTTGTTTTTTTTATTATTGCTTACAGCATGCTCTGGTGATGGTCAATGCTTGGCATTCATCTCTTACTTCAATTAAAGCATCTTGACAAAAATGAAAACTATTCAGGCTCATTTCGTTTGACTGACATGCTATTTACAGATTCAGCCAATTTCTCTGATGATCTAAACAATTATTGGAACGATAATTAGTGTTTGTACAGTTGTTCGATTGTTGGTCACATATTACCAACATGGCTCTTTACAAAACTGTAGGTTTACTATGGCTGTAACAATCTTCACCATGTTTGCTACCGTTTAATCATAATATTATTTACGCTAATTTATCCACTGAAGCCTCTTAAGTGGCTTCCTATTGACACAAATTAGCCTTTGTCCAACCAGAAAATGACAACTGGCTTAAAAAAAAAACAATATATATTTTTGAATGAATTTCACAAAGCTGACTCAATTTTGCATAAGCATAATTCCATGACATAACTCATGATGACACATCCTGAACTACATTTGCAGATTTATACATTTACGGATTTATAAAAGAATTACGAGGTATTTCGAAAGCCATTGCTTATACTTGTATATGATTTTATAAAAATGCCAGCAGTGTGGGGCGAAAAGCAGCAATATGTAAAAGCAGCAGGAGTAAAGTTAAAAAAAAAAAAATTTTAAAAAGAAGAAGAAATGCCGGCTTCCCTTTATTCTCAACACTTCCAACGCTGGCCTGAGATTCTAAAATCTCATACTTGAAAATTCAGCCTAAATTAATGCAAACAAAAAAAAAATTATAATAAAAGTGAGCATCTGAAAACACTGTATCATGACATCAGATAGAGAAACTCTCTGCATAGATCATCAGCTCGGAGCAGCAGATTTTAACTAAGACTGTGCCAGCTTGTTTCCGTTCTAATCAAACATTGTGTAAACACAACAGTGCACACCACAAACCATTTGTCCCAAAATAATCCTGCCTGCACAAAAAAAAATCAGCTTAAACACAGTGACTGAACGACCAGTCCTAACCAGGAGCACTTTAAAAAGCTATGTGTGTTTCAACATTCAATAATACACCTTAAGGCCAAGGCAGACACCAAGCCTTGAGTCCTTTTCTCTTTTTGCTCGTTCCTGTTTTTGTCCATGCTCTCATCGCATCCTCACTGTCACCTGTGGGTACCTCATAGAGGTCAGTTTCAGTGATCCCCGTTACTAATGGCAACCACCTCAGAGGCTGCAGAGGCCGGGATGCGTGGTATCTTCTTTAGTGGGCTGGGGATATGCTGCAAGACGGAAGAAATGCATTCACAATCAACAGCTGAATTCGATCATGATTCTTAAGGAAATTAAATCACTCCTCGATTTCAATTGTACTATTTTGGTACAATTCAATGTTATATACACTGGACATACAAATGTCACTGGATCAACTATTTATGCAGTAGTATAATATAGACAACAAAAATAATATTATTGGAATAGTAATATTATTGTTGCTAAATTGACACTTTCATGCAAAATTTTACACCACAATGTTGGCACCCTTGAGTCCTTTCAATCTTACCTCTGTTGCTGTCACCAGTCCTGCCTCCAGGGGTCTGTCCTCATCTGGCGAGTGTCTGGCATAGTACCTGCGATGTTTCTCATCCACACGAGTCAAGTACCACGTTCCTGGGAAGAGTTCATCCACTGGACCCTGGGGAATGTAGTTTGCTGTTGGAGTGAAACAGATTGGTAAATGCAGTATTGGTCATCAGCCTCCACAAAACATTTCTAACTTGCGTTAATCAAACACAAGGGAAAAACACGAGTGCTTTTTTCCTAGCACTAGGATTTCAGCCCGTCCAAGCTGTAATAAGCGACAAATAAGCGAGCAAATGCACATGTGTACAGAGGCATCTCTATAGCTTCATGTTATTGTTCACATAATGTGAAATTCAGCTGACATTAAAACCCAGACAACGTTTCCCTCTATCAGCCACAAAATCTAAACCTAATGCAGAGATAAAACCCATACCCAAGTGATGGGTCTCTTCTCTAAGCTTCATGTTGTCAGCAAAGACAGCAGGTGGAACCTTCCTCCTGGAGTCCAGTCGGACCTCCAGATCGGACAGACTGGAAACAAGCTTATCCAGCGCAGAGCCTAAAACAAACACACAAAATCACTTAACTGAGCACCTTAAATCATGTACATTACACTAACCAAGAGGTTAAGTGACATGTATGTTATAGATGTATATGTATGCTGACCAGGTGTAGCGTCCTGTGTGACTCTGATTGAGTAGAGTGTTGCAGCAAAGCCTGAGCCATATGAAAACACCCCAACTCTCTGTCCTGCCAACTGCTGAGGAGAATGTCTGTAAAAAGCAGTCATAAGAAGCTGTAAGTTACAATATGTAAAACCTAAGAAGATTATGAATTACACAGTTTTCAAGGGAAGGACACTGAGCAGCCTTCCTAAGAAGCAGAGACCAGGGTACATACTGTGCTAGAACCGAAGCCAGGCAGCCATACACAGATGGAGTGTACATGTTGCCATTCTGGTTGGATATGAGGAGGGAAGCCTTAGTTTTCTGCTCATACATTTCGGCGCTAGCTTTCATGAAAGCCTTCTCCACATCACGGTCAAAATAAGTGTCCTCAATCTTCACATCCCTAAAAAAAATTATATATATAATAATAGAATTGATCAAGAAGGAAAACTTAACAGATATGAATAGACATGGTACAGATAAGTCTATCTCCTACTTCAATTATTAGCCACCTATTCTACAGAATATAGGAGATTATTTTAATACATTATTTCCTACAGTTGTAACTGTGCTGTCATTTCATTTAGACCAGTGTTTTCTCTTTCCATTTTACATTTCTAACCACCAGTAAAGCTACAACAGTAGAGCTGCATGATGTTACTGTTCCATATTGCAACTGCGATTACTTTCACAATATTAAAGGGCCCATATCATCACTTTTCTGACTTAAAAAGACAAACGTTTACTCCCCAACCCGAATCCATACAGACCAAATATGGAAAATAAGTTACAAAAATCAGCCTGTATTAATATCACAGTTTTTATGATGTCCTGAAAGCAACATTTAAAAATTTATCTAATTATTCTGGCTGCAACAGTTTAGCCTGTTCTTTCACCAGTTCACACTTTTGTTGGATTATGTCAAGACCTTGATTCATCACAATTCTCAGAAACTCACATGGAGCTGTGATTGATCAGAAATACTGTGATTGGTTAGGGGCTCTTTTGCATATTGCATTCATCTGCAATATAGGTATTACAGAGACTGATACTACAGTAATGTCTAGCAGACAACATATTGTGCAGTCATTTATTACAGTAGGCTAGACATCAGAGCAGCACAGATTACAGGCACCAGAATTTTGCTGCATACTTGTAAACAGGATGACAGTGGAAATTCTGTCATCTGAGCTGCTCTCATCAATAGATAAAATACTGACCTGAAGGCTTCCAGTCCACTGAAAGGCCCACTTTCTGTGTTGGGATTGGAATGAGACAAGAAATCATTGAGCAAGAGACGGGCCAAAGACTTCTGGACCAGTTTACAATAGGGGGAGTGGAAGACCATGTAGCCAAAATCATCCAAACTGAAACGTCTCTCAAGGCCCTCTGAAATGAAAGCAAATACTTTGTTTAATCACAGCAAGACTGAACAAATAAACTATGTATAAAATGTATGCCAGGTTCAGCTGCAGTCAATTTAGCTACAACAGGCTGAGGGCATCAAAATAATAAAGACCCTCCCAACACACTTGAGCCACCTATTCTACTGACAGGAGATTCTGCAAATGAACTACTGTGATGGTTGATACACTATTTCCTACATTTGTAATCACGCTGTAATTTCATTTAGACCATACTCCTCTTTTCAATATTTTACCTCTGAAATGATGTGTGTTATTATTTAAGACAAATACTATCTGAATTAGTCTTGAATAATAGTATGCTGTTAGTATGTTTGTCAAGACATTTGCTGACATAATATAAAGAGCAGAGTCTATAAGGCTACAGCACATCGACCTAATAATTTCATGAAAACTAAGAATACCACTCTTACATACAGGTATAGTCTAAGCCCACTTTACTTAATTAAAGAAGTCTACAGTGTGTATAGAGAGTGAGGCAAACTACCAGATAAACTGTTCATGGAGGGAATGAATACGCTGGTATTATTACGCACCTCTTTGCCATTGTGCTTGAATCTTGTTGCGGTAGACGGAGTAGCATCGGTCTAATGCACTGAGGTAGCATTGGATGGAAAGCTTGCCATCCACCATAGGATACTCGGACACCATGTCAGGCTTATAAAAATCATATGCATGCTGCATATGGGTGCCTCGTAGACCTGTAAGGAAAGACATACATCCTTATAAAATATTACTTTCTCATTAATATTAGTTAACACAAAATTCCACTGTGTACTGTCACTTGGGGGGGGGGGGGGCATCAGTATGATGCAACTCAGTTTTAGAGCAATTCAAACTTTATTAAAGCAAATCAACTTCTAATCATTAAATAAGGTTAAATAAGGGTTTGACCGACCTTACCAGAACACTATCAGTGTTTAGATATAAACAAAGTAGTAAGTCACAGCAATGTGCTGACTTTGACCTCAGCTATTTCATAAGCTCCTGCAACAAAGTGTGTCAAAGTTCACGTCAGCTGTTTGTTGGACCACATACCTCTATCAAATGCCAAAGGGGCATTGGGACCTACTAACATGGCCACTGCTCCTGCACCACCTGTAGGTCTGGCATTGCCTGTGGCGTACACAGCGATGTCCCCAGCCACGACCAGAGCATAGCGACCTGTAGCAAATTACCAGCAAGAGTCATGCTTAGATAAAGAGCAGCTCATGCGAACGTTGCACCATATTTCTGTTTGATAAGCTTAGACACTTTAGAGGATGAAGCAAAACACAGTGACTACCTAAGAAAAGGCCTAATCCTGCAAGAGCCTACCAAGAGCAAAACATGCTTTATGGATAATCAATTTAATCTAGTTAACTCTGCATTTAAAACTATCAAGTAAGTAAAGCAATCCATTAAAAACTTTTTGGATGATTTAGAATTCTTTACAGCCACTGCCTGGCTGCCTTGCTTTCTTAAAGCTACAGGCAACAAAGACAGACATTTCTTGAAGTGGTTCTTCAGCAAACAACATTTTATTGCAGATCTCACAATATAACTAGTCAGCTGACATTTTTGGGAATTATAGCTACAGCTACAGTATTCAAATGCATGTACTTTATTTAGAAAAATTAAAGTAGCACAAAATAAAACTAAATTAGCAAGTTGCCTTCTATGTTGGAAGTAAATACCAGCCAGTTCTGATTTTGTTGGTGCAACTCAAACCAAAAATATAGAATGTATCACCAAAGGGTGCATACCATCCCAAGAGCTGGACTCCACCCAGTTGACGGCATTGAAAAGGGCAGCAGTGCCTCCATAGCACGCATTAGTTGTATCGATTCCCTCCACATCTGTATTCCCAGACTCCTCAAACAGCTGCATCAGTACTGTCTTCACAGACTTTGACTTGTCAATGATTGTTTCCGTGCCCACCTCTAATCTTCCCACGCTGTCGTATGACAAGCAGTTTCTCTCCATAAGTCGCTGCACCACGGTCAGGCAGAGAGAATTAATGTCCTCATGGTCTGAGCAAAAGCCCATCCGCGCCTGGCCGAGCCCGATGGTGTACTTTCCAGCCCCAACACCATCAAACTCCTCCAATTCTGCTTGGTCTACATACTGAGAGGGAATGTAGACCTCCATAGCAATTATACCCACATCTTTGGGCCAAGAGGCCACATAACTTGCTGGCAGAGATCCAGGCATTATGAATGTACTGCAAAAGGGAACAAAAAAATCATCAAGAGATGATCTCTGCTTATAACATGAGTAACAGGCCTTCAGGAATCAAGATTCTTTATTTGTGTAGTAATGTGTAGTAAAAAATGTCCCACCAGTGACACTGCGCAATATAGTAACAATAAATTAAGGAGAAATTTAAGGGTTGGAACGAAGACATAAAAATGTACAGAAAAAAACATTTTTATGTATTTTGGCCAAAAAAAATTACAAATCAGTAAAAAAATTAGTTATAATGGGGTAACAGATGCAAATCATAAAAATAACATCACTTGTGGCAGAAAAGCCACAAAGATCCACAAGTAGTAAAACCTGCTTCAGAAAACTTTAATCAGAATACTGGGCAGGAACGCTGTTTGGGTACGATCCTTCAGTGAAGGAAGACACATGCCCTGGCCTGCAGTGCACTTGTCTAGTATAATAGGATTAAATGTTTAATGGGTTAAAGTTCAAAAAGCTGGTTCCTGATGGCCTTTTACCTACTTACACACCACCACATCAATCTATCCAAAAGTTCAACACAGAAACAAGCTGGATTTCATTTCATTGACAAATGAAGAACAAACAAAGAAATAAAATGTAAGGGAAAAAAGAAAACTAAAGGGCACTTCTCTTGCAAGCAGCCAATACCACAAAATAAATGTTTTACATTAAACCAACCAAACGTTTGTTTACCAGTATTCTAAACTAATCTTCAGCATCACACAAAACAAACATAATACATGACTCAGATACATTTGAGTAAAAAGTAGATCCCCCCACAGATATAACTGAGCAAATACACAACAATTTAAGGATACAAACCCGTCAAATGACTCACTCTGAAAAATCTTACAAAATAATGTATTTTCTACAACTTACAGAAATGCAGGGAACAGCAGTATCACTTCTCAGTAAGCGAGTTAAGTTTGCTCTGTGTGTGTGTGTGTGTCCCGGTTAGGGTCATTAGTTGACCTTCTCGGCAGGAGAATGACCATCCCCTCCCCTAATTGGCTTACAGTAACATGGCTAAGCTAAAAAACTGTTACAGGTCCACTCAGCAGTAACAAGCCCATTTCAAGCTTTACCAAAATAAGCACACAAATGTATATTTAATCTATATTTGTTATTTATCATGCGATGAACAATACATTTAATCCACCAAGAACAAAAAATTGGCTTCATATTTTAATTTATGCAGTGCACAATTTAGGGGAATTTAAAGTTCGGATAATAAACTGGTGAATAAGAACCAGAGGAACACTGGGTCCTCTAGTAACACATTTAACGTTTTGAAAGTATCCCGTGATATTTACTGTTATGAGTTACATTTTAGCAGACAGTTCTGCATCTATTATTGACACTACTGTAGACACTATTTGTCCCTTTTATAGACACTGCTCTCTACTATAGGCACTATACGTTTCTATTACAGACACTACGTTCACGATCACACATTCCCACTGCACTACACGAATATATCTGTGACTAATTTTTTTTTACACTCAATTCAGTCGGGCAGTGTGAGGTTTGTGACACAGTACTCGTCTTCTATGCTACCACATTTACATGTCGCATGTCATGCTGAACTTTTAAATATCTTGGAATAAAATGAAAACTTGACCGATGCTAGCTGTCAAGATTGTGCTTCACTCCTCTCCTGGCGCGTCTCTAAACAAAAAGGAGAGGAATGTTGGCCTTGTTGAATAGTGAAGCCTTACATTATTCGTGTAAAAGTCTTAAAGGGTTTTATACCCCGACTCAGACTGAGAAAAGCAGCGAGAGCCTGTCAGAGGAGATGAGGGAGCTTCATTAGCTCGTTAGCAGGCTAAGCTGTTCAGCAGAACTCACCGGTTGAGCGAAAATCCCTCCGCAAAATCCACTCTCACCTATTCACGCCTGCCTGAAATTTGAGTTTTGTGATCCTAGCTCGTATGTCCACCCTTACCTTACAATCATATAGCAGTGGGAGCGTCTAAGAGTGGAGAGAGAAGCTGCTGTCCCTTCTGCTTACAAATCATAAGGTCAGAGCGCAGTCGGAGCATAGAGCGGACGGACTGATTTCCGTTCACTTGGGTACAACACACTTCTCACAGTGAAGATTCAACACCAAACACATCCTCTGGACAACTTGAAGTTTAAACATCTCTTGCTTTTTTTATATTTCACAAACATTTTTGTGATTTTTTTGGCTTCATATTATTTTCTGAATTTGTTCTGATAAAAAAATTATTTCTCCAATAAATAGTCTTAAATAATATATATA
>JBBJLR010000037.1:4024996-4037239 GCA_037577145.1 Brachypetersius gabonensis
TTACTTTGCCTGGTAATTAGTTACTTTTATAATGATGTAACTCAGTTACTAACTCAGTTACTTTTTGTGAGAAGTAATTAGCAACTATAACTAATTACTTTTTTAAAGGTACGTGCCCAACACTGGTTTTAAGTGCACAGTCATTAAGTGCAGAAACGCAATAGTTACACACTGCTCCCCATTTGCTGTGTTGCTGGCTGCCCGCTGCTTCACTTGGTAAATGGGTTAAATACAGAGAAGAATTTTGTGCTGTTCACACTGTGTGCTGTAGTGTGTTCATGTATGGCAGAATGGTCACTTACATGTCACTTTAAAAGACTGAAGTAGTTGGTAATAAATAATAATTACTGCCTCTGGTCATGCAGCCCACAGCTGTGGAAGCTCTTAAGGATCATAGGGTGTCTCATGTCTTATTCTGGGTATCAAAGAAGTGCTCACAAGTGTCTTCCATGCACCTTCATTGAGGCCTTATGCAAGAAGCTTGTGTTTATTCAATTGGTTTTAGTCAAACAACTAATCCTGTGAGCTCCTGCTTTGTTGAAACTGATGCTTACAAGAAATAGAGAGACAGATGAGACAGGTGACATGTGATGTCAGCACCACCTAGGGAGTGTCTAAAGGAACAAGTTTTTACACCTTCCTATGACAGAGATTGCATAAGAAACACTACAAAAAGTAATGAAAAAAAATGTGTTGCCTGGTGTAATTGGGCTTTAAAATTAATCAAAATCGGTAACTACACCAGCTTGTTGTGAATTATATTTTACACTCCTGGTCAAAGGAGCATTGACTTTAATTTAGGACACCACTAATGTGTGGATAATCAAATGGGCTACTTTGAAACTCATGAAAGCTACTGGATTAATAGAAGAAAGCAAGATATTGTTATTGCTGTCATTGCTCATAAACATTGTGTTCTTTAAACTTAGGAAAGTTTCCTAGATTTAAAAGAAAATGTTACTCGGCATAAAGTGGTAATATTTATGCATGTGTTAATCGAACAGTATTATTTTGAGTTATTGGGGATTATGTGGATAGAATTTAGAAAATGTTATTTGTTTAGTTACCATTTTGCTTAAAAGTGCATGCACTTGCACTTATCCTGTACTTATCCTCAATGTAGCCATTGTCATTTGCACTACACGTTGTCTTGTCCCGTCTCGTTTAGTGGTATTGTTGCTCTTGTTCTGTCCTGTTTTGCACTTGTGTTCTGTTCTGGTCTGCTCTTGTGTTGCACCATGGTCCTGGAGGAACGTTGTTTCAATTTTACAATAAAATATCAACTTGACTTGTGCATTTAACTCTTGGATTTCGACTCCATCAATTCTCATTGTAGTGAATTTTCTAAAACCAAACAGTCCTCAACTCCTGGGAATGACATTTAAGTAAGGGACTTTCAAAGCATTACTCACTGTGTGCAAGTCACTCCATGGTTTGGGACCTAAATACATCTCTGATATATTTGATATATATATTCCTAGTAAGTACCTTTGATCTACAGGAGCTGCTCAGCTTGTGGTGAAGAGCTGAAACCAAACATGGTGAAAGAGTTAAGTCACTATGCTGCTTGCTGCTGGAACCAACTGCCCATCAGTATCAGATCTGCACCACACGTAGCTTTAAAAAGCTGCTAAATTCTCCTCCGTCTTCTTTTAAACTTTTGGCACTTCTGTTGCATTTTCAATGTTTTTTTTATTTATACTTCCATTTTAGTTTGTAGTCTATTTCTGTAAGGCACATAGTATGAGCTTTAGTGTGTGATAATATACTATATAAATAAACCTGAACTTGAACTACAGGGAAGATAGTAAATGGAAAGCGAAGTTTGAACAAGGACAAAATCATTAGATTACTGGAGTTTGGAGTTAACTCACTTGTTTAGACGTTGCAGAATCAAGAGAATCAGTAACAGCAGCATATTGCATAGTGTATCATTGCTGGGTAACTAAAATTTCAACTATCAGAAACTGGAATAAGAAAACTAACATTCTAAAATGAAGGTTAAATATGACCTGTAAAAAGAACTACTTTTATAAGCAGAATTCAGACAATAGCATCCAAAGCCTAAATAGTTATTTGGGCCAGACATAGTACTTATGCAGCTTTTTGACCTTTGACAATTTAGTCAATTGCACTGAATTAACAAGAGTTGTGTTTGAGTAGCCCGTTCAGGCCACTCTACACACCTCTGTTAATCAGTTAAACAGAACACTAGAACTGATAATCACCTTACAGGATCTTAACACACTGTGAGGGCGGCAGTCTCGTCTCCTGAAGTAAACTAATAACAGAGCATCTTTAGTTTAGTTTACTCTGTCCTGACAATCCGGTTCATTTATGTGACCCATTTGCTCCAGTGTATTTAAGGGACCTATAGCTCAGATGGTACAGTGCTTACATAAAATTGCACCACTCTCTCAATCTTTCTTCAACGGCTTCCACCAGGACACTGAATCAATCAGCGCTCACACCGAGCGGAACACCTGCACTGGTTCAGGAGCAAAGCAGCTACATCCACAAGATGGTGCTGTAGCTCTGAAACTACGGTCCATTTCCAAACTTTCTGGATGTAGAACCATGCCATTACTTTTTCTGGCCTGTTGAAATAGACTCCAAGCTGCTGATGACCGCATATATGCATTTTATGCATACATGCAAAGAAAAAATACAATGAAATAACACTCAACATATGAGAGGAACGAGACCATTTCCCATTTTTATTTACTAAAGACAAACACCAAAATAAGTCAAATTTGTTATAAAAGGCTTCAAAATGGGGTAAAAACTTTAATAATTAAAACATCTCAATATACTTAAGATTAAAAGATACAGCTTAAGCCAATTTGTTCTTTTTTTTCTTTACCCAGAGATTTCATGTGTTTATTTGCACAATAAAAAGGTGCTAATATAAGTTAGCCCTTAAGCCCTGGAAATCTTTGAGAAACAAAAAAAAAAAAATAAAGAAAAAAGAAAGGTAAAAAAGAATATATATTTATATATAATTATATATAATGAGAAAGTGAACTTTGGTAGAGGAAAACTCTATAGGACACCTGAGGTAGTAGAGACTGGAATAAAACAGCAATAGACCTTTTATACAGAAAAAACAAAAACAAACAAAAAAAATAAAACTTAAAAAAAAGGAACAAAAACAAACAAGGATGAGAAGGAAAAGAAGGAGAATGGTTGGGAAAGTACCAAGTTACAAGAAACAGCATTATTTCACACAATTTCAGTCCAGCTCTAATCCAAAACGGGCATAAGATTACAACAAGAAAATAAAATAAAAAATAAAATAAAATCCAACAAAGAGGGAAAGGAAATAAAGAACCACTTAAGAACAGAATTACAGGCATGACATATTTAAGTAATACTGATTAGCTTTTATGAATTTGAAACTGATTTTTTTTCCCAGTATATAAAAAGACAAGAGTGCATAACTTTAAAGCTTTTTATAAAGACATTGAAAAGAAAGATAAAAGTCAAATAAAGTCCAAAGCAGGAACAAAAATATGTATTTATGGAAAAAAGTGTGGTATAAAAATACAGGAGTCAAGTAAAATAAATTTAGCTACCAAAAATTCATATATATTTACATCTTAACTCTTCAAGCTTGATCAGCTTGTACTCCACACATAGCAATAGGACTCACGTTAAATAAAGTTCCATTTCTCTTTTAAAAATAATCTTGAAATTGTCACAAATTGCAGACATCCCCTCACTTGCTCCGAGTGAAGGGAGTGCAGACGTTAGCATTGTAATGCATTCTTTTGCAAATGTTTTGGATTTTCAAAATGAGCCTCATCATCCTTTAGGTGATTACAACCAGAACACAAACACTTGAAGAGTTATAGTTCATACAATTAACATGCTCAACATTTCTAACCCAAGAGAAAGGAGCAGGTTTATTGCCAAAAGAGCACATTTATGAGAAAGGAAAGGCATAAGCTCAGTTATATCCCTCCACCAAAACAGTCGACAGCATTTATATTCATTACAGAAAAAAAGAGCACCATGGAGGTGCTGCAGAAATGCTCAGGTGGACACTGGTTTTCTTAAGGAACCAAAGAATTAAATAAAACCAAAATATAATCAGATAATTAGGATGACATCTGAACAGCACCAAGAACACGGCCGATGAGGAAAAAAACAAACAAAATGGCCAAAATGTTTCTGAATAGCTTCAGCTGAAGGCTCATACTGATAACATTCGACGGAAAAGAAAATGAACCGCAAAATGACGTAACACGACGAGCTAAGAGATAAGTGAGGATGTTCAACTGGGACTTCGTTCTGAAACGTTCCTTAAAACCCTTGATTCCAGTTTTAATGGAAATCCCAAAATTGCATCTCAGTTGAACCAAGAAAGCTAATAAAAGCATCCTTAACTCTTTAATGCATAAAAATACCAAAACATTCATTTATACATGGGATTTCCATTGAGAATGAAAGAAAAACATTTAGACAAATATTGGCATTATAAGCATTCACAAATCAGCATTACGCTAGCTGAACTAGCCAAGTTTAAAAGTCACCGTTCCCTGAAACCCGTTCATGGTGTTTAACAATGTAGGAAGGAAAACATGATGGCCCAACAGTAAAATGCACAAATATTAAGTAACAAAGAAAAATGCACTAATATGAAGTAACAAAGAAAAAATTTTAAACCCATCACACGACACAACAGAGAGATCATTACTTTGATACTCTTTGTTGTCTGAAAACAACTGAAACAATTCTGCTTCCAAAGCTTGACTTTAAAAGCTCCACAGCACCTTTCTGTGACAGAAATAATCAACATAAGTGTGCAGCAGGAAGCACTCGGTACAATGCAGGGACTCACCTTAACAGAGAAACCATACGACTAAGGGACATGGCACTGTCTTAAAGGCACTCGCAGGGAAGAAGAGGCTTCTAGTGAGCTGTTCTTGCATCATGTGTTGAGGCTACAGCAGTGTTTGGCTGTGCTAGTACTAGTGCTGAGGAGATGACAGCAGTAAGAGGGTACAGGCTGGACAGGTCCTTCAGTAGTAACAATAGTAGTAGCAGTAGTTTGCTGGCGTAGATGCTCAGGGTTACCAGTTGAGGCGGAATATGGGGTGTTTGAGCAGCTCCCTGGATGGGGGCCGGTCAGTAGGCTGCAGCTCCAGGCAGCGCAGAGTGACGTCTCTCAGACCTGGGGACAGATGCGGGGGGATGGTCGGTGCTGTGGTGGCACTGGCGATCTGAGGATGGGCAAAATACACAGGTTATTACACAGGAAATGTGACAGGAAAATACCCTTAGCAGTTATTATTGCTGTTACTGGTTATTAAAGAATATAAACAGTAAGTATGTATTTTGTTTCATACTTTTGCCAGGTTTCTTTTTTTTCAAACAAATGGTAAAAGTCTGAAGTGCAAACTGACAAATTCAGATGGTTGCACAGTAATGACTTTTACCATTCATAATTTCTAACAATTTTATTTTTGTATATTTAAGCCTTTTAACACATTCATAGCAGAAAACCTGAGACATGGAGGGAAAACAAGTAACAGACCTTGAATATAAGGGCCAGATGGTTGGAGTGTTTTTCAGCATTCCATGGAGGCTTTGCACAGGACATCTCGATGATGGCACAGCCCACACTCCACACATCACAGCTACGGCCATACTGCTGCCCTCTCAGCACCTACAGCAACAGCACACCGCAAAAGATTCATGTGATTCACATAGAAAACGGCTACACCTTTACTTATACCAGAAAGCAGCAGAAAGTTGCACTTTAAAACTAATTGCCAACGTCAAGGGCACTGAACTTTGGAACCAAGGTTTTGGTGCTGCTCAGCCCCAACACTGTTTATGGTGGCTTGGTCCTAGAGGTTCTGAACACTGCAATTAGAGTCCTTTCATTCATCCCCTTCGAGAACTTCCAGAGATCAAACTTTTAAGAATGTGTTTTTATTTAGCGTCTGCAGGGAGAAGAAAAGGGGGGCTGTTCAGCATGAAGAGGCTTCAGTAATGAAACTCTGTGCCAGGGAGTAGGCAAGGCTTGCTGAACTGCCTCCTAATTAAACAAGGTTTGGGCCCACAATAACAAGGCATTATGAGGCCAGCCCATTGTGGCCACCTCAAAAGGATTACAATTTTCTTTCATTTGGAGTTAGTGAGAGATCTAAATCCACTTTGGCCAGTTGCTCCAGCAGCCCACGTTATTCTGAATGCCACATAGAGTGGTCACTGCACTTTGTGGGAGGCCATTGACATTTAAATGTCTGGAGTTAAAAGGCGAGGAGAGGACTGCACCTCTGTGAGCACTCTCTTCACAAAAGCAAATTAACCGAGATGAAACAACACTGTATACAGGGTGTTGGTCTGAATTGAGATAAGCAAGATCGTTTGGAAAAGGCAAAGTTTTGTACACCGAGTTGGTGGCCTTGCATTAATGAAATGTACTGGTGCTTCAGTGTGCCCGTTTGTGTCACTCAGTCTTACCTCGGGAGCCATGAAGGCAATGGTTCCCAGGAGCTGGCCCTGGAACTCTCCCGCGCCTGTGCCTTTGGAGGCCAGCCTTGCTGCTGCACCAAAGTCAGCTATCCGCAGCCTCTGGCCTGTGCTGTCAATCAGCAGGTTTGCACCTATGCAAGGAGAGAGAGGGAACCATGAAGGCAGGAGAAAAGCATATTGGGATAGGAAACTATGAACAATGATAGATCTCTTGAGTATTATACCACAAAGGTAGATACTTTGGTTACATTAAACTACATTTGTTTTTTCAGCAGTATGAAGTGTTGTAGGGATGTGTATACATGAACAGAGCCTTCCTGTGAGCTGGCACGGCACTGTGTAATCACCTTTGATGTCACGATGGATGATCTGGTTTTCATGGAGGTATGCCAGGCCTCTGAGCAGCTGCTCGGTGTAGTTGATTATCACGGCTTCCTTAAAAGCACCGTACTTGTTCAGGAGATGAGATACGGAGCCACCTGGGAGGAAGCAGGGAGAGGTGATTGTTTTAGACCAGGACGGAAGGTTCCAGAGCTGGCACAGAAAAGATTCCATCATAAAAGGATCAAAAGGACTTGATGTGAGGGCTGTCCGACTCTAAAGAGTCAACAAGGAAACTGGAAAAAAAAAACCTTACTCAACCATCAAAATGTGAGTGTTGTTGGAACACCACTATTTGTTTCAGATCAATTTGCAAACATTTTCTTATGAAAATGTTGTATACTTTATTTCTTTTAATTTCTGAAATGTGGTTAACCTCATCAAAAAATGGTGGTCCGGGAGTTGCCCCAGTGATTGGAGAATTGTGGGTTCAAATCCTAGGACTGATAATGGCACCACTGATGTACCTTTGAGCACAACACTGTCCCCACACACTGCTCACTGCTTCACTTGGGTGAATGGGTTAAATGCAGAGAACAATTTCGTGCTTCTCTCACTGTGTGCTATGCCGTGCTATGCCATGCTACGGTGTGTTCATGTATGACAAATGGGCACTTTAAACAGCTAGCCCACCACTGGAATTCTTCAAAACTGGATATGTTGAATTGATTTTACAGATCTCTCAAACCACAGCCTACCTGCCATCCACTCCACAAACAGGTTGTAATTGTTCTTCTCGCAGGTGGCCCCGAGCATGCGGATGATGTTAGGGTGGTTGAGATGACCCATCATCCGGATCTCCTCTCGCAAAGCTTCCACCACTTCCTCCTGCTCCGAGGAGGTGTTCCGCACATACGTCACCTAAAGAAAATAAGCTAAGCATGAGCATTTCATACATTTTACCCGCATTGCCCCTAAAATGTCATGACTAACAATGTTCAGAATGGCTTTATATAGAGAAAAATCATAAACTCCAGGTTTCTTGCATTAAAGTACAAAATATGTATGTTTAGAATTGAATAAAGTACTGAGCACGTAAAGTGAAACTGCTTTTTTCCTTGTAATTTTACAAATTATGAAGTTCTTATGAACTGCTTTAACCATGACACACGCATTCACACTTAACCTGTTTCACAGCCATCAGTGTTCCAGTGCCGACGTCCTGTGCCTGGTAACAAGAGGAGAACGCTCCCAGGCCGATTTGCTGACCCTTGAGCCATTCAGCGCCCTCACGGTAGGGTTGTTTTGCTTTGGTATGACCAGGCAGGGTCTCAGGGGTCTGAATGCACAAAGGATGGATAATGAGTAATGGATAATGAAGAATGGTACTGAAACATAAGACTTTCTACTGACCACATAAAGGATAAACTAAAAATATACAAAAGTCTCTTTCTACTGCACTCACATCCACCTGAATGATAATGACGTCTTCGCCCTTGTCCACCTGCAACTGTGGGATGATAGGCAGAGCATCTTGCGACTCAGACATTGCCATGACGATGGCAAGTGCCTCCTCTTCCTCTGCCTCCATTTTCTCCTTGCACTTCTGGTTCTGTGTCATGTCTTCGCTGTAGGTGTTGTCACTGGTGCCTGCCTGTTCTGGAGACAACACAGCCACCTCCGACTGGAAGGTCACAGTGCTGTCTGCTGCCGGCATTGAAGCTTCAAGAAGATCCTCCATGCTGGAGTTGAGCTCGGTGGAGGCATCCAGGCCACGGAACCTCTCTTCAACAGGCGTGAAGACTGCATCATCGCTGGGGACAAACACAGAGCCTGAGATGTCCCCCGGCAGGTGGTCCTGAAGTTCTAGCTTCATGCTACTTTTTGCTCCAAGGCCTGGAGCTTTAGCACATTCGGAAGGAGTGGAGGGAGAGGGCCTGGAGGGTCTGGGGCGGTGGATCTGTGTGGAAGGCAGGGGCCTGGCTTGGGGGAACACAGGTGAGGGCAAGTCTTTACAGGCTCCACCACCAGCTCCCTTCTGGACAGGGAACTTGCGCTGGGCACCAGGAGAAGATTGATTGAACTTGCCATGAATAAAACTTTGTGGCCGGGCTTTGGGGTTGTCTGGAGGGAAAGCTGGTGTGTGGAAGGTGGAAGGAGAAGGCAATAGGGGTGCTTGGCTGGAGGAGGGTGAAGTAAGACACTGGCTCATGGGTCTAGAGCGAAGCTGGACCGGTGGCTTTGGTTGGTCAGCAAGACTGATGGTACTGATAGCTGCCAGCCTTTCTGAAATTTCATCTGCAGGTTTTACACTGGCCCCACCTACTCGTACCACCTTGCCATGCTGTTGAAGACCAAGTGTGGGTGAGTTCCTCTCTGTAATAATGGGAGAATTGAGAGGTGCCAGAGGCTCCAGAAAGGCCTCACAGTGCTGGTGTGTGCCAGAAGCCATCTGCACGTCCTCCAGTCCCAGGTGAATGGCATCTAGGATGTCCATCTCCTCTGCTATGGCCAGCAAGCGGCGCCGCATACGGGCATAATGGGTGGAGCTGGTGACACTCAACATGTCCAGCAACTTGACGAAGATGTGAGGTACACGGGCCACCATGCGGGCTGCACTCAGGAACACACGGCGGGAGAGCTTCCCCACCATAGAGTGGGAGTTATCGATGGACTGCAGCGCAAAGCTCAGCAGAGGCAGCAACTTCTGGTACCTAAAATATGAAGTCATAAATCAAGTCAGTATGAACTAAAGATACTTTTCAAAGTAGGATTTTCTTGGTAGGTGGTGCTAGAATACATCTGCCTTGCATATTTTTGGTGTTTTCCCTGGTTTCGTGTGCTTAATACAACTAATCAGCCAAATAACAAGCCATTTCTAAGTACAAGTGTTACAGCAGGGAAAACCCTAAAATATGCAGTGCAGGATGATCAATAACCTATTTTGCAAAAAGATTACAGCGCTAATCATGAGCTTTGAAAGAGAGAGGACACATAGTTTCTCTATGAAACACTGAAAAATGTGTCATAATTTCATTTACAAAATCCACTTTGTATTCACTTGACATCAGCAAATGTATGATATATTCAGTATATTTCCATAACATCTATAAGGCCTGGAAATGGCTGCTTTATCTGATATTTGTACTGCTGACCTAGAGCTCACATTTCAACAGGGCACCTTAACGCTGTATCCTTCAGAACAGATAGATACTGATACTTCGATGGGGCAGTCCTGTACCTCTCCACCTGGTTCTGGGGCTGTCCACAGTCTGACGCAGACACGATATGAGGGTAGAATTCACCTGGGAACTCCAGCAGCAGTCTGTCGATCAGACAGAGGCGGCCCAGCAGAGCCTGCCAGTTATTGGCCTCTGTCTGTGAACCCAGGATACAATTCAACACATAGTCCACTCCACCTATACCAATAGATCCTGAGCCAACACAGATAAAGAAAAGGTTAAACATAAAGTTCAGAAATTACATTCCATAAACATCTCCAAAGATCAATAATTATCCACACAATACAGCCAGCCATAATTTTATCCTGTCACGATATGCCTTTTGTCAACTAAACTACAGGATTATGCTGAATTCAACTAGCTGTCATTTGACTTGTAGTGTAAGAGGAGCAGCAGTGCCCTAAAGAAGTGATTAAACATGCTCTGACTGAGTGGTCAGATGATCGATATGCAGTTTTGTCAACTGTTTCACAAACCCATTACTCAATGTCACAAACAAACCCACCCACATAACTTTTGCCAAAACTTTCAGTTGTGTAACAGTGGTTGTTGACATTCTAAGAAGCAACAAAGTCTACATGCTTTTAGTGGAATTGTTGAATACAATGCAGTCTCTGCTGTTTGTTTTAACATCGTAGATACATGGTTTTCCTTAGGTTTTGTTTCAGTGCAAGTATGGCCCAAATTAGCAAGGGTGGTATAGCATCCTCTCAAAGTTTTGTTTTGCACTTTTACTTACATGATAAGTAATGACAATCAGACCAATAATTTTCAAAACAAAGTATATAAATAGTAGACTTTGGCTGTACGCTATAGGCAATTCAATCATGCAAGACTTCTAAAATCATAGTGAAGGGCTGAAGAATTAACAGCTTAATTTAAATTGTTTAACTCTTTAAATTCACATTTTCATTCCCAACCATATATTTACATTGAGGTTTTATAGTAGTTAGAGAACAATTTAAAAAATAAAGATGATAAATAATAAGATGTATTATACCTAAATTATTCACTTGCATTTTAAAGGTTGAGCATGTATTTGCATCTTGTAAGAGCATACATGATTGGCACTGTGCAAATTATATTTAATATAATATGTGTTATATTAGTTAATAATAGAAATCAGTTCATTAAGTGAAGACAGCATCAGTTCCAACCTGATTTGAGAATCTCTCTACCCACAGCCAGCTCTCCCATCTGTCCTTTACAGAGTTCCAGTAAAGTAGACACGGACAGTTGGCTGGTGCGACTGTAAACAAACAAAAAATCTTCATTTAGTTCCAACAGAGAAGATTTTTCACTTTTACCTGTGAAACTTTTCTGTTTTTATTTCAAGTACATGACAAAGAGGGTGCTACAGCAATCATATGCCACTAGGTGGCAGGAATCTACTTTTAGTGAAAAGCTAGGCTGATGCTGCTTTGACTGAGAGCTCAGCACCTGTTGGCGTCGGCACATTTGACCAAGATGGTCTCCACAACGGGCCGGAGCAGCTGCTGCAGGCAACTGCGCTCTGACAGAGTGTGGCACGGCGTGTAGACCAGCATAGCACGCAGGGTTTTCTGTGAAAAAGGCAGACAGAATAACAATTATAAACCTAGCAACTACTATATGGCTATCAAACATGGTTATCAAAATTTTATTGTACCTTCAATGAATAATGTGCTACTGGTGACAGTCTGCATGCATGTAGATTTAAAGGAATATTTCAGTACCTTATGAAAATTAATCATCACCAATTTGCATTATGCAAACGGTGCTTGTTAACTGTCAGAGATTAGTTTGCATTTGTTGTTGGGCTGTTTGGTTGGTAGGCATCCAAGTGAAGAATTATTAAATATGTCCAGTTGAATGATGCACATATGTAATGTAGGGTTATAAGGCCAAACAGAGAGCCATGAACTTTTGACCTTGGCAGACTATTCCTGTGACAACAAAGACACTGGGATTTGCCGCAAGAACTCAACACCAGTAACAGAGTATTATACTCTATGTGAGTGTGTGAGAAACAGTTCACCCTGACCCTAACTCCCAGAGAAAACTGGGGAGTGGTGACTGATAGTGCATTGCACTGGAGCGTTGCCAAGCACTGATAGCCTCGGACTCTCCTTCTCTCTCACACACACACACGCACACGCACACGCACACGCACACGCACACGCACACGCACACGCACACGCACACGCACACGCAC
>JBBJLR010000037.1:4037339-4071546 GCA_037577145.1 Brachypetersius gabonensis
CACACGCACACGCACACGCACACGCACACGCACACGCACACGCACACGCACACGCACACACACACGCACACGCACACGCACACACACACACACACACACACACACACACACGTTCCCCAGGCTAAGAAAAAAAAAGTGGATTAAAGCACAACACCCACTGTTTTTTAAAAGTTCTCCTTAACTCTGTCAGTAGATATCCAAACACAGCTATAGACCAAATGGTCTGTTCCAGTAAAGTAAGTCCATGTTTTCACCCAAACAAGAGTCGTCACATAATGCTAAAGCTTTTCCGACACAGAGTTTTGACACAAATGCTGCCTTCCCTTGAATACAAGCGCTCACGGTATTTTTAGTCCACAAACACCATTCCCCTCTTCCATTGTTAGAACACTACAGCAAAACGCGACTTCGCTAAATATGCTGGAAAGCCCCCAAGAGGACAGAACTTTTCTTGTTTTCATAAAATTGCAGCTTGCTGGAGCAAAGAGCCTGAGGGAAATGTCAAACTCCCAGAAGTCTGCCTTGAAAACAGCCACCAAGAGCCATTGTTCTTTACAAGAAGCATAAATAGGTTAAGAGTGGGAAAAAAAGGAAACCTTTTCTTTCAGCCCCAGCCTGAAGATCCCTCCAGCTTTGTAGACTTCCTGGTTTGAAGTGAACTTTAAAACTAGCCGACGTGGTTTGTTGCATCGAACTTTAGCACTGATCTGATAACCTCAAACTAAAGTCAATGAGAGTAAAACCAAAATCGTTTAATGTACTCAGTAAGCCCCCCAATAAGTCTATGATTTGCAAAACAAAATTGAAGCTCTACTGTACCATCAAAGACAAAAAAATTCTAAGCAAGTCATAAACAGGATCCCGATGATATATTTGGGTGAGTAAACTGATGAGTAAATGCTTCAAATGCTTCTGTATGTGCTTGGAACCAGTCAAAGGCAAAAAAAAGGAGCAAATAGACAAAAACCACCAGAAGTATCATGTTTAATTTTGAGTCTTTAAGCTGTAAACTTGGCTCATCCTAACCTGAGATGGCATGATTTTTTTTTGGCATCCCATAACATGTGAGCGTATCAGCTGGGCTGGTGTTGTGCAACTTCCTGACAACATAAAAAAATCCAGACGTCTTTGTGATCATGAGAATAAACAAGCTTATGACTGATTCATGTGATGGGACAGTGAAATGCATGTGATGCAGGCTAGTGCTCATGTGAAGGTTTGACATGCATCAGTTAAAGGGGCTGACTGAGCACTCAAAGCTCATGTACTGAAATCTTATTGCCAAAAATGAACTGAAACTCAGCAAGATAACGCATACATGATATGCATCATGAAATCTTAAACAGCTCCACCACTTGGGAGCTCCTTCAAGGATGCAGCTGAAATGTACAATTCAAGAACAGATTTACCACTCTTACTTAGCAAGAAGACAAATCAAGTTAAGGAGCTGTATTTGTCTTGACTTTTGAAGTCAAAACAAATGCAGCTCTAGCCATTTTGCACCTTAATGCTGGTTTCAGCACCTTTGCACAGACATCTGGCTGTAGAGGCATTTTATTTTGGAATGGAATGAAGTCTGAGCCCACTTGCAAATGTTTAGCTGGCAGAATTCAAATACCATCCCACAGACTGTGTATTTAGTTTGAAACACATATTTCTCTAAACGTAGCAATTTGCATGTGTTTTAGTGGAAGTACACTAACAATTCACAGGGGTCTTACCAGTGCAGCCACATAGACTTTGTAGACAGGGTCTGCACAGACCATGGACAGCACACTGCAGCAGCATTCAACCACAACATCCCCTGAGACTTCACTTCCTGCTGCTCCTAGCCCCGCTCCTGCTCCAGCACCTGCGCTTGCCAAAGAGCGCTCGCCATTGGCCAGTAGCAAGGCGCCACTCACGTCATGTGACAGCCGTCTCAAGGCCATCTCTCGGATATTCCAGTTTCGAGAAAAGAGACAGCCCACCAACTCCATCCCAAACACCTGAGAAGTGAGCAGGAGAGTAATTAGACATCAAGATAGCACACACCGTCACTCCTGGTTATGGACTAGTTTGACCAGGACAAGGTTATGGTGCCTAATTTGTAAAAGAATCGAACCCTAGTGGCCAATTCCTACAATTTCTGGATAAGTGTCAGTATCTAAATACCCTCAAATTACTTCAATTGAAAAGGTCATAGCCTGGGCATTTCCAGAAACAATACGTGACAGGTGATGCACAAAACACAAAACGCACAGCAGTTGCAGCAGTTTTGAATGAAATCAATTGGATAAGAAGGGCATTACTTTTCAGAATGTTCACTGGCAGACGATACACTTTAAGCAAAAGATAATAATTTTGTTATTATCCAAATACGAAAGTATTCTAAATGTATGGAACCCACAAAAAGAAAAAATAGCTCAGAACATGTGAAAACAAATCTCTGAGCCTGCTCACCTTTATCCAAGGTTCAGCCAGCTCTTTGTATGTCTGAGGGATCTGCTGCACTCCATAGTGGGGTAGAGAGAAATCTCCCTCATGGGATGCCCTATGGCCTTCAGAGTGGGGGGAAGATGGCGAGGTGGTGGATGAAGATACCTGGCTCTGGGTGCGACTTGTGGAGCTCTCTACTGTGGATGCCGGCTCGTGACTGGACACAAACATAATTATACTAAATACTGGCAGAAAGGGTTTACCCACAAACAAAGCTGATGGAAACCACAGGTCAATAACTGATTTACCAGATTTTAGTGATCAGTTTAAGAAAATCAGCAAACTGGGGTAAGCTGTAAGCTTTATATATCCTTTAATGCATAACATTATTAATGTGATTCACAAATAAACTGCCGTCAGCGCAGATTCAAAAACTTAAGGTATCAAACATTACTAATGCAACATCAACCAGCATAAGTACTCTATCCAGAAAACACTCTTAGTATAGCATTGCATCTTACAATAAAATGTATTCAGTAAAATCAGACTAATTGTTGCTTCTAGGAGAAAAACAACAGGGTATGGTTTCAGGCCTTTTTGTGTGGCGAGAATCCCACTTTGGAGTTTGTGGGAGGGGGGTTTGACGTCGCTGTGAAACCAACTAGCTGCTTTGATTTCAGAACTGGGCAGACACACAAGACAGGTGGTGCCAGCCTGTCTAGCTCACCTAACCACTGAGAGAAGATCCAGCAAACACACAGCATCTAAACATTCCCCACTCTGCTCAACCTCATCACTCTCTGATAAGAAAGAAGCTGAACATGTCAAAGCCTAACTTTCAATTCACTATTCTCACATGTACACTATAAAAAGTAATAAAGGTGACAAAAAAGTTTGCTAGAACATCACAGAAGACACACTTTTCATTCATTTAAACGTGGGGTTCCTGAGAGAACTCTTTCTGTGAATTAGATGTGTGGGATACCAAGAACCAATCAGGAACTCTTATTTTGAAAAATCACAATTTTATAATAGTTACCATTTTTATATTCCTATATTCTATATTGTACATTTTTAGACAGTATATTTGAACATTTTATACATACTATGTCACAGTAAAGTATTTCTATTTTATTCTATTCTGTTTCTAAATTTTGCTGCTCTTAACTTTGTATTGTCCACTTTGTGTTGTGACCAAGTAAAATTCCCACTTGTGGGACTAATAAAGGTTTATCTTATCTAATCTTATAATGTAGTTAGGTATTAAGGCACAAATAAATTAACAAAAACGTCACCATTTGGTCCTTCGTAGTGCCATATGGAATAGGTTTAGAGCCACTGCTGCCTGCTGGCTAAATTGGGCTAGCTATAGTGGTCTAGGGGTCTAATTTGGGCCTGTTGACAGTAGCATTCTTGATCTCCCACTGTGGTCTGGGCTGTTGGGTCATATTAGGCCTGATGTGAGTGGCCTGGCACAATGCTCCAGCCCACAGTGGTAGAGGGGGCTATCAAAGCTTTCCGTCTACTTGTTTTTCCACAGGCCCCTTTTCTTCCTGTGTCTACACTTGGTTGTCTGCTGTACCTCTGAACGCAATGGACACTTCTGCCTCGTTTCCTGAACCTCATCTGATTGTCTTATCTCAGTGCTTCACCACGCGCCATGCATGCCCTTTCACCCCAGCCATGTGCAGGTGCTTCCTCCGGCACAGACTGGAAACACAGCAGTCCGTGACTGCGGTACAATCTGAACAATAGCTTGTATTCCTGGTACACCCTTTCGAAGAAGTTATACTAGATGAATTACCCATAATTCACAACCGTTATTGTTCAAGAGCACTAATGGCATCAAGTAAGACACGCCTTTTAAACTTCACCCTTTAAAACAAATTACTAAGTACAACAGCTTCCACAAAAGGGTTGGACTTTTAAGAATACACTGGTTTTACCTGTAAAAATCATGGGACTTCCATTTGGCCCTACACAGAGGGCAGATTAAGGGTTCATGGTTTCTTCGACATTCTTCTGCCCCTGGAAGAAAAAGAATAAAAAAGAAAAAAGTGAGATGGGCTACACTCTACATCATTAGTCAATGAGGTGATGGCTTGTGAGAGCCTGTCAGTGAAGATACAGCCTCAGAAGAGGCTTGCACCAATTTGACAGTCGTTTAAGAGAAGGCCATTCCTTGGAACAAACTGATCTAGTTTTTCATGAGCCATGCAACCTGCAGTAAGGCTGCTTGGAATGAGAAGATGAGAGGGACAAGCCCTGTCAATGGTGAACACCTTCATGGATAGCTGCAAGAAGGTAATCCCTTAAAACATTCCTAAAGTGCTTGAAAAGTAAAAGTGCTTCAAATTATTCTAGAATAAAACCTAAAACTTGTGTGGTGACTTTGTACTGTGTGGTTTGTTGGTAATCTGCAGTGTAGTCAATGTGTTTTATGCATATTTGTACCCATACAGGTACTCACATATGGACATGCAGTGGTGGTGCAGCTTATTCCTGCATCCCTCCTCACACACGGTCAGACTTTCCTCGTCCAGCATGTCCAGCAGACAGATTGGACACATCTGCTCTTCCTCGTCCTTCATACTGCACATGGGACACACACACAGATCACAGGTCTTTTCTTACAAGACAGATATTTCTTACACAAAATTGGGTTTTCTGGAACTGATCTCAGACTACTGGCTGTGATCTGGCCTAGATGCTTATCAGGGTGACTGAGTGAACAGAAAGCATTGGGCTGGCTACAGGGGAGGTCTACATCCACAAAACAAAAAAGTCTCTTGTTTCCTATTTCTGAGACAATGCACATATTATTCCCACAAACTATGTACTTTCTGTACTTTCCTGTAGGCGAAATAGAGACCCAAAAAGCAAAAGCGATTTCACAGATTTCATGTGGATGTTTCATTAAAAATACAGGCCCTTGAGGTGTGAAGGACACGGCAATGAATGAATGGTCAAATGTTTGATGTACATTTAGGCAGAATCCACTTACGAATGCATAGCCAGGACAAATAAATTGTATCTATGGGGTGGAAAAGTAAAAGAGTTTCAACTTTCTGAAGTCAACAGCAAAACTTCAGGGTAGCAAAGCTCAAGCACAACAGGGCCTGCCAGAGAACATTAAATACAGGAAATGTGTCTCCAACCATCTTCGCTGCTGAGATTTGCCACCTTTCAGCCACGCCAGCAGACTGGTGCACTAACCTGCTTTCATTGCTGGAAGGCGAAGAGCTGGAGGCGCAGCTGGTGTGGGAGTTGGACATACGAGAAACAAACTTCTGGATGGTGCTGCGAGAGGGGGCTTTGATCCGCGAGCTCCGCCGATTGTGATACTTCTGAAACAAGCTCTCCACCTGGATATGAATAGCACGTTGTGAAGACAACTACCACTGTAACTTAAACGTAAACAGCTTTCTTGCTATAATTTTCTAATTTACCTCAAAGTTTTTGAGTGTCTTTCTCCAAAGCAGTGGGTCTGAGGACTCCAGCTGAAAGACTCGCAGCATGACGAAAAGAACATGGATACAGAAGGCCCCTCGACCACAACTGCATGTCTGTCAAAAAATGGGTACATTTATATCCTACCAGCTTTTAATTCCATGCAGATTTTTTGATAATTAGAATTAGAAAGAGAAAGATCAGCGTTTAGGGGGAACATTCACCCAGTCCTCAAACTCAAGCTGTTTCAAAGAACAGAAAAAAGAAAGTATGCGCACACACCAGAGAGACAGAGGGTCATCTAAACATTGTAAAATGGTCAATTAAATCAGACGAGAGGGGATCTAAAAAGATTTAGGAGTTTGGTAGTAAGACGTGTCCTTAGTGGGCCAAAAAAGTTGCAATTTTATTTCTACTAATATTATGAATCTAAAACTGGACTTATGTACATCATATATGTAAAAGGGACTCATTCCAAAGCCTTTAATCAGTACGTTTTGCAGAAAGTATGTTACAAAATGTCAAAACATTTAATTAAACTACTCATGCAGTGTACACAATGCTATAAACATCTAAGCTTTCGTTTCTAAAAAAGCTGCATTAACATTTCATCATCAGTTCAAGAGTCAAACACCAAATATCTTGCCTTACCGACTACATTTTGGGGTGAAGGGAAAAATGATAATTGTTTTAAGATAAAACCTATTTCACCTTCTGTTGACACTTACCTGAGGACCAATGAACACACGGTATTTGTTGTCAGGGCTGTCTCCGCCGATCAAGAAGGAATTGGGTCCAATTTGCTGGAGGAGGTACAGGCGAGCCCGCATGACTTTGTTGACCCTGCGATTAGTCTCTTCTGGGCTGTAAGGTGAGAAGCCATCTGGTGATGGAGCTCGGCGAGGGGGAGTTACTCTCCCACTCTGAAACTACAGAAACCAAAGGCACTTGCATCAGTAAAAAACAACTTAATAAAATGTTCTTAGGGGTTGCTGTCTTTTATTCATTTGTTACACTTGTATGGCTGAAAATTAACTTAATTGCCTTGACCGCAAATAAGATCTTCCATTCTCTGACCAAAAACAGATGGAATACTTTTTCATTTAGCAACGGATGAGAACACATCTGAAGGTTTGCTTATTTATCTGAATGTAAATGTATTTAAACAGTCTTGTTTCTTTAGTAAACCGTTTTCATATTACATGTGAATTACAAACCTAAAGATAGATTATCTCGGTCATAAGAAAACGTAATTTGTTAATTTTTTTAGGCAATTTAAACAGTATCAGTGATTCATTTATCAGCTGAACAACTCACAACAAATGAAACAAGCTGTGCCATGTTAAAGACATGGGTTTTACATATGACAGCGTTGAAATATAAATACAGTATTCATGTACAGTTCCGGGCAAAAGTCTTATGCTGAGGAAAACAATTTGCTTACAAGCCTGTGATAAAGTGCCTTCCTGCTAGCAATTTAATAGTAGAATAAATGCAAACAAGTAAGCATTAATAAAAGTATCAATATTTAATATTTTGTGAACTAGTAAGGAGAACACAGGTGTGGCTCCAGATTTATCCTTGATGCCTTTAGTCATTGCTTGGGTTTCCATCAGGAGCCCCTGATTTAATTTAATGAAGGACCGATTGAGTAAAACCAGGTTTCTGATGGAAACTACAAGTAATACTAAGCTTCCACAAGGAACACACGGATGTATTGTACATCCAATCAGTATTTACAGTTTCATTTTATCTGTATTTATTTTTTAGTTGTATATTCAGTCATTTTACAGAGAAGAACTTTCATTCACTGCTCATCTAAAGTTTGAAAATATTATTTTTGTAGGTGCTCAAGACTCTTGCCCAGAACTGTATGTTTTTTGAAGCCACGTTTTATGACAAAGCTTAAAAGTGAGCCTCACAGGAACTGGGGATGCCCTCTTCCTGCGGACACCCGGAGACTCCGGCTTGCTGCTGATTTTGGCAGATGAGGAAGTGGAGGAGGCGGAGGATGAGGTGGGTCCAGGAGAGGGGCTGCGGCGGCCTCGGTTCTGAGAGGAAGAGGAGCTTGCACTGTCGCTACCGGCTTCAAGACCCTGACGACCAGCCTCACTGCCGTCCGGCCGTAGGGGGATGGGCTTCACCACCTGCAGCAGAGCAGGATGTATATGATTACAAACACATATACGCATGCACACACACAAACGCCCACACACAAAAACATACTTCACCACTAGCTCTACTCACAGGACCCATGCTACAAGAAATAAAGATTTAAAAGCTGACTTTTGCCTTGAAAAGACTGGTTATCTCCATTACTAATAAGTAATAGAAAAGGGTTTCTGTCTGTTGCCATTTTGGGTTCCCTAAAGAATCTTTCGATGGAAAAGAACCATTAGAGTAAATGGGATAAGCGTATGAGCATGAGGAACTTTTCTGAAGGGTAAGCTGAATGTTAAGTTTCCTGGGAGGACCCTTGACATTAAATGAAGGTTCTTCATGCATTTTAATGGTACTTCATGTTTTTTAGGGAAGTACAACATAGCTTAAAGAACACTTTTGGCAACTTTCACAGAAGTTGTACATTAATGCTTGCATAAATGGAGTTAGTCAGATAGTTATATTGCTATGTGGCTTTGTAATTATTCAAAAGCTGCCTATTAATTCATCTTAGAGATAGAGTGATCGAGTGATAGAGACAGAGAGAGACAGACAGAGATAGATAGCTCACCACAGGGCCTCTCCTGTTCCTCCTCTCCAGCCACTCGTGTTTCCAGGTAGGCATGCAGGTGGCCTTGAGCTTCTCACGGATCATGCGCTCCTCTGGCCGGTCCTCCATCTTCTGCAGCCCCCGCAGCGTCTCCTTATTCTCCATGTCACGACTAGATCCAGAAAAACAAATGTGCCCTTTCACTTTATATACAAAGACCAAAAGATACTGTTTTCATGCACCAAAGTTTTAGAATCTGCACGATATCGGCCAAAAGTCTGGTGCATCCAAATTGCATTCATTCAAACGGGACTGCATTCTGAGGATACTGAGGATTCTTTAAGTCACTCCATCTTCAAATGTTGAACTGGCCCGAAGACTGCATCACCATGAGAGGCTGGTGAAGAGCTGAGTAAGCAAATGGAACTCTCTCTCCCTTCCCTGCCCGGGTCTAAGGCAGTCAAAGAGCTTCAGAACAAATAGTCCGCCTCGTAGCAGAGGATGTTATGATAAAGAGCCCCAGTGGTCTGAGCCCTGAACATTTACAGTACATCATCCAAACGAGCCCTGACAGCACAGTTCCCCACACACTTGCCGTGCTGCAGCTTTGTGAATGAGCCTTTTTAGGAACAAACACTCAGAGTGTGTTTTAAAAGACAACGGACCAAAAAAAAACAACCCAAGAATGTGCCCCTGAAAGCCCAAGACTCTGGCCAGTCCAGCAGCGAGAGCACCGAAGCCAGGGTGGCTTTTTCCACTGGCTGAACTGGGTAAGGACAGATCTGTGGGACAGTGCAGTTAGTGTTTCTGTAACTTTGGCTAGCCAGACTTTACACATCCCTTGACGCTTGTCCTAAAACAGAAAGAGCTGTATCACTTACAAACACAAGGCAGGGGGGAAAAAAACCTAAATTGATCTGTTGAAGTAAAAGCATATGGGTTCATGCAGGAGGATCCTGCAGGTCTCTTTTAAAAGTCTACGATATCGCTGGGGAAAGTGATTTTAAATTCATTTGCATTTTAAATAAATCTTATGGAAGTTACATGTTCAGGATTACAGATGATAAACATCACAATTGCAGGTTTTAAGTCTCATTAAATCAATTATGTCTGTGTAGTTGGTGGTGGGAAAACCCCTGGCCAGCCTGCCGTGTTGGGAAGAGCCAAGAGGCTTAATGAGAGAGAGGGAGAGAAGAAGAGAGGGAATGAGAATGGATATAAAGAGAGACAGATAAAGAAAGAGACCTCACCAGTCATTTGGTTCCAATTGCCCACATGTGTTGGGTTGGTCAGGGACAGGGAAAGGCCAGCCATGGCCAGCGTCCATCCTTAATTAAGCGCAGAATCGATGGTGGTGCACCCCTTTGGCCCTTTTCAGTTACTCAATAAAGGGCTGAGCAACAATAACAAACTAAAGGACAGGAAAAGCCACACTTCCTCTGTTCAGCCCAACCTCGTTTGAAGCAAGAAGCATCAAGGAGGAAGTAAGCAGAGTTTTGACAACTGCAAGCTGCTACAGTCGACTAGAAACTATCAACTCTTTCTTTTCAACTTAACTCTTTATTTTTCAGTGGATCACAATGTTTGTCACTCACACAAAGGGTTGCGAAAGTTTAAGGTATTTGATATCTGACAAAAACAGTTTAATCCAACTGTGCAAAAAAACTCAGACAGAAAGAAAAACAAACAGATCTCTATTTTTCTCAAGGAATTTGTCTCAACTTGCAAAACAAACACTCCCAAAGCACTTGTACTTTTTAGCTCTAAAGCAAGAAACGCTGCCTGACCGGACTGCATAAAGCACCTCATACTTGAGCACAATGTGGGATTGTTTGAGGAGACTATAAGGGATTTAAAACTCTGTACACTGCACCAAATAGCACTTGCAATTTGTGTGGAGTTAACTGCAGTGCAGAGTACGAGCACACAAAGTGAAGGAGCACAGAACGCTCTCGCTTCCATTCGCTCCCCAGAGCTCAGGTACAACGAAACCAGATAGCAGGAGTTTACCATCTTTACTCTGAAAGAAAAAGTTGGTGACCAGCCCTCGCCTCTCGAATAACAGCTATCCCACAGTGCCATGGGCTAGGAACAAAGGGGCATTGTGGGAATGCAGGTGGGACGTGGAAGAGCCGGCGGCTGGGAATCCATTTCAAACCTCCACGTAAGCCGAGACTGTGTGCGCACACATACACACACCCTCTAACGGCCACAGGAACACAGTATGCACACAAATACACATTCATTTTAACATACATTTGTTTTTCTAAGTTGTAAGTAGAGGGGCTCATCACATACATTAAATTTTGCGTAAATCCATTTAAAGAGCTCTTGATTTGGGCAGTACGCAAAACATTCAACTTAAATACAAACAATCAATATTTCATACAACAAATACAAGTGGTCATTTAGTCCAAACCTGTTCCTGTAGAAAGTCTACTATTATTTGGATGAATTATCCGAAACATAGTCTGGTTATTCAATTATTTTTTATAAAAATGGGGCATTGAGGAGAAAACTGCCTACTACTATTACTACAAAAGACACCACACATTTTTTGTTAATTATCATGAATTTACTGTTTCTTTAAATTTATTCTAATGGTTTGAGGTTAGATGGCCCAGACACATTATTTTAAACTTATGCATGGTACTATGTTTCTTGATTGTCCTAAATTTGACCCTAAATAAAGCAGTATGTTTTTGTTGTAGCAACATCTATCAGCCACAGCATTAAAACCACTGAAGAGTGAAAAGTGAGTAACACTCAAGATCATCCCTTTATTTGTTGTATGAAATATTGATTGCATTTGTTGTAGAAGCATTTGTTGCCATTTTTCATTACAATGGCCTCGGTCATGTGGGAGGCAGCATGAGAGGAGTCAGTTCTTGAAGTTGGCCGATGCCCCTCATTGCGAACATATCTGCTGATTGCTATGGCAGGGTGCATTATCCAGTTCAAGGTGTTGGCATCCAAATTCCCATATCAAGCATCTGTGAGATGGGCTGGACAAATTATTCCAATCCATGGAGGCCTCATTTTGCACTAGGGGATGGTGGTGGTCTAGTGGTAGGATACTTGCCTCCGGACCAAAAGGTCACGGGTTTGAATCCTACCTCTCATACTCCACCACTGGGTCCCTGAGCAAGACCCTTCACCCCAAGTTGCTCCAGGGAGACTGTCCCCTGTAGTTAGAGAATGGAAGTCGCTTTGGATAAAAGCGTCTGATAAATGCCGTAAATGTAAATGGTGCCAGACCTTGAGCATACGCAGTCCTAGAGGGGGCCAGCGTGGGCCAGGGGCCCTGTAGAATTGCTCCTGGCCCCTGCACTGAACAGCCAATGATTTAAAATATTAATTTCTTATCGCGACTGGCTTGCAGAACGGAACTAACGCTACATGTGTTCTAGGTGGACTGTTTAAAGCGTTACACACACGCTGTTATCTGCAACCTGAAGACCAGCAGTGCGAATTGTAAACTTCGATTGGAAAAGCTAACAGCTGGCTCCCTAAATGGACTAACTTTCTATTTTTCCTACTTACTACAATGATGACAGTGTGATTTAAACAGATTAATTGATTTTCACTATATATAATATTTACCCCCTGGTAATTTTGGTCTTGAACCACCACTGACCTTGAGGGGCAGGTCTTGTCAAGCGCATGCTGACAGGTCAGAGGTGGGGTCTACACAATATGATGCAAGTGGTTTTACAGTTATCGGTGATGTGGACAAAATTAGTCAGAATGTATTTCTTACATTTATTAATAAAGTATCTATTTTTCACACAATGTTGCCATGGATCTGAACAAATAATTTCCGTAGAATGATTGCAGTTTTCTTGCATCAGGTTTTTTTTTTTTCTTCAACCAAGATACTAGAGGCTAAATGTGTTAAGCAGTGAGTTCATAGATCAAATATGTCGCCGGTGTACTCTGCTTGGTTTTGCACAAAAAAAAAATTATTTTTTAAATTGGTACGAGGGTTACAATCACAGATTGTATAATAGCAAAAGCAGGAGTACAATCGAAGGCTTGAGAGGAAACTAAGAAAATGTGTTAAACGATCAGTGTTAATTTATTACGATCAGTGTGTTACCTTACTCTCAATAACAAAACATGATTTTAGCCTGATGTTTTTTTAAAAAAAAAAAAAACAACAACATATAGCCTTGATAAAAAGAACTTTACAAACCCGGGGCCATTTTGTAGCTTTTTCTTCAAGTCATTCTCTGGTTGTCCTGAAAATGTACGAAAATAATTACAACTGCGTACACATACTGTCTGTTGGCTGCACACACCCTTTCTCATGGGCCACACCGCTCCTAGCTCTCAGGTTACGGTTCACACAATCATCAGCGCTCTGCTGGAGGGGACAGTGGAGTCAGAGCGCTGCACATAATGGCAGGAGCAGCTCCATTCCATTCTTAGAAGGACTAACTAGTGCTACACAGACACACAAGTCCTTAAATACAAACCAGCAAGCAAACAAAAGCAGGTCCCGGTGAAAATCACAGGGACATAACGTCACCTCAAACAGGCACAGATGATGTTCATCAAGACTTGGCACTGGGTATGACCAAGACAACAGGTGTGTTGTGAAACCACACGTCAGTGAGAGGTCTCTCCTACTATGAGGAAACATCCTCAGATAACAAACTGCAGTCAGTAAATGTGCACTTGACACATCCTTTTAAAAGGCAACACACAGCGCAGAGCTGTTTATGCTACAGAGAAGTTTAACCACATGCACGCTAGATATTTTTCACAGTGTCCAACGGATTTATCAGTCAGCTACTAAACCACTATTTACAGTAAAGCACACAATATGGCCTGCATTCAGTTATGACTAAATAATTATATAAATGATATACCTTTATATTTATGTGCACATTTTAGCTCATTAAAATCTACATTGTCAAAATGTATGGTCAATGTGTGGGTGTGTGGTCAATATGAAATTTACTGTTATTTATGTCACAGTATGCTTTTCTATACAAATTGTGAATATCAGCACTCAGACACTAACCAACTGCATGGTAAACAGCTGGGCCAATAGCTTTTTTAATCATCTTTTTAAATGTGGTGACACCGATTCTTCTGGCCTCTTCCAACTAATCAAACACCAGAAACTGTCATGCATTTCATCTCAGATCATTATTGCCCTTTGCCACATCACATATGCCAGTGTCTCCCTAGACTGATGTTCTTGCCTTAATTCGTCTTCCAGAAGATGTTTGATATTTCATCTTACGCAATCAAACCTTTTAACACATATGAAAGAATAAAGCCTTTGGCCTTTAAATGGCCATTCAAGACTCAATAAAATCCAAAAGCTATAACAGTTGCAACATAAAGTTCCAGTTTAACCTAAAGTCAGTTTCATGGATTTCACAGCTGTGCAGTCATGTTGAGAAACATAGGACACCTTTGAAACATTTAGTTTAGCACACCATTAAACCTGAAGAAAAACAGGCTATAGTACTTCATTAACTAAAAACATTTTAATGGTGCACCATAAACCATCAGATGTAAATAAAAATCATCTAAAACCAGCACTTGAGATAGGCCTCCAATGTTTGCCTCTGTATAAACAGGCATTTATTAATACCTCATCTGAATGTAGCAACAGCCAGCACCATAAAAGAACAGGTGAGGGACCAGAGCTGCTAAGAAAACAGAGCAAACCATTCTGTGACGGAAGTCAGACTCACCCTGTGCCTAACAAGCTCCTCCGAGACACAAAGGCCTCCTTTCAGCTTCCCTCGCCGTCCCAAGAGTTGAGGTTGATGCAGCAATTTCAGGTCTATTGGGTTTATGCAAAGAAGATCAAAGGCCTACGAAATGCTTGGAACAAATGCCCTGTGAAAACCACTGGATGTCACATGCTTTATGTAAAAACGAAGCTTCTAGGAATCTAGGAAAGATGCTCCTGGACAAAAGTATGGACAAAATTGAGGCTTTTATATGAACGCTACAACTATTTCGAGCTATCAACCTTTGTCGTCATATTGTTGTCTATAAAAACTAACCAAAATATGCCAGTTTCAGAACCACATATGTCTTCAAAGCAAACTTCAGACACCATACATGTTGTGGCTGACTACATTTCGACTAATGGGGGGTGACTGTGTAAATCAAATTTTTAGGCCAAACCATCATTTTACTGTAGTGAGTTTTCAAATGGAGGGAGTCCGCAGAATAGAGGGAGTCAGCAGACAGGCCAATGTGAAGGGGAATTCTGTTGAACTCAAATGTTATCTGCTGTATCAAGCACCCCCCCCACACATATTTGCCTCCGTGCAAGGGTGGATCTCGTGAGAAGGGGAATTTACTCCTCTAAAACACAAGCCAGGCTTTATCTAGAGAGCGCCAACCTACAAAAAAAGAGTGGGAAAAAAAAAAGCCGTACACACGTGGTAAGAAAGAGGAAGTAGGCTAAGCCACTTTTGGTTCCAGAACTTGTATTACAACAAAATGAAATCTTAATTCCTGCTGTAATATAAATTCAAAACATCAGTTAGGGTTGGTTGTGCAAAGGTCAGTGCATGCACAATGCGCACTTCCTCACCCAGCCCCCAACTAAGAAAGTTCTGGGGAACTAAAAGAGACGCTGACATTCTGCAGCATGCAGGCGCACATCACGCTCTGCATACTGTCCAGAACAACAAAAGGAATGGTTTTCATCTTCCGCTGGCCTTTGCTGAACGGCAGTGCGAGCTGGGGCCACTCCAGTTTGTTTTGAAAGACGCATGTTTGTCAGTTGGCCTTTTTGAAACCATACACCACTTGCATGGCCAATGGGTATAAAAGGCACAGTAAAATAAGTAAGACAAGCATGGTTGAGGGCTTCAGAATAAATGTCCACTGCAACAGTTAAGTAAATCAGGTTTCTTTGCCTTTAAGCACTGTGGTGCCATTGAAGGGATTGGAAATGCTTCACACCATTCCACTAGATTACAATCAGAGAGGAAACTAGGTGTAATGTGAACTAGCATGTGCAATAGACTCCTAACTGGCAGTAACGCTTCCATAAGACCCTATTATGTGAAACCATTACATGGTTCATAAGCCCTTTTCTGCAACCTATAACTAGGTCAGCTATATAGGTGCAAGAGCATTCAAGAACATTGAGCTCACAATTGTGACTGAACACCTGAGGGTCCTCCTGGAGGGAAATAAGAGTTAAAACAACCAGGACAGGTCCACTTCATTACAAAGCTAAGTATTAATTAGCGTTTAAATTGTGAGACACCCGTTACTAGTGGTCAAAAACTTGGTTCGTTCAGGACTTTTATCACTATTTGCTAGAGCCCATGTGATGTGTGCTCAAAGCGATGACGATAGCTTATCTCGAAGTATCAAAGCTTTTGATGTAAGGAATAACAAAATGACCCAGAGTTCAGTAACTTTGGAAAAGGACCTTTTTACCTGTGGTTCAACAGTGTTCATGCATGTTACATGCAAGCTCTTAGCATGGCAGGCCAGGGTGGACAAATCAAACTAACTAAATCAAAATATAGTGAACACAGCAAAACTGACCGTCCCAGTGCTGCATGTCCAATTCACTCCTACTTCAAGATTTAAAAATAAGACAAATCCACACCAGGCTCCAATAGCACATAAACACTGACATTATTCTAACTGTTCTTTAAATATTCCAGCAAGTTAAGAATAAAATCAGATTCATTTTTTACTGGCATAAGGGGTGGGAACTACAACATTTAAGGGAAAAGAAAAACCTCAATATTACTGAGATTCTTGAACTTCAAAGCCTATGGCACGTCACATATAAGTGACTTAAATTTCCATGGTGCCCCAAGAGAAGAATGAGGTCTTGCACCACCTTGTGAACAACAGCAGCACTGTTATCAGAGCAGATTAATTTGAATTAATTTGAAAGATTTGAAAACAATAAACAAATACATATTGATCCTGTACCATTATAATATTATAAACATTGTGCAGTGCTACTCAGTATAGATTTTTTTCCCCCCCATCTCTAGTAGGGACACTTTTGGATGCCTCCTGAATCTAAGCTCTTAAAAGGTCTGTGCATGATGACAGTACTCTATAAATAGCTTTTATTTTTGGCTTTTATTTTCAAACGTAATTCAAATCGCTCATCTTATTAGAAATAATTTCTCCATTTAGACATGGCAAAGGCCACGAAACTGTGCACTGCACGCGGTCATGCAAAGTGAAACCACTGCCACACGTGAGGATGGCAAGAGAATACCGTTTGGACAAGCAAGTGCCCCAAGGTTCAGTAGGACAGGGTGTCCGGTTTTGGTTATGGAAGCTTGCATTCTAAACAGTTTGGTCATTTTGGTCACCAGAGTACATTGTTTGTAAACATCAATACTGCAGAAGGCTACTATAAGCAAATAGGCAATCGAATCAGTCTCAGTGTTTTACTGTGTGCTGTGATTCAAAACATTGATTCAGCAATCATGAATAAACATGGCAACATAACACTAAATATACACAGAGTGATAATGAACAAGTGAAACTCAAACTGTAGTCAGAGATTTTGATGTTATAAACATAGAATAGGCAAACATGCTCCAATAGTCCACGTTTACCTCTTTATTATTGTTTGTACAAAATGCTGCATTGAAGACAGAATTTCACGAAGTAACTCTTTCATTAACTTCCCATCTGTGTTGTGTGGGAATGCAGTTAGTGTATTTTATAAATGGTTTTTAAGGCAAGTATTTATTATAAATGGTCTGTTACCTGCTGTGATAAGCATTTAGAAGCATTTAGATTACTTTGCAACTAAGCAGATTAAGTTATTGTATTGTGATTTGCAGCCTGCGTTAATGATGCTGATAATACAGGCTCTCTCTTTCACACATGCACCCACACAAAACCACATGTATTTACGTTCAGAAATACCAATAACCGCTTCCGTGTGCACTAACCACAACCTTAAGATGACCCCTACTTATAATGCAGTTCTTGGAAACTCCAAAAGCATTACTTGATCACATGCTTACTGTTATATTTGTATGGGAATTTATTACAGCAATTCTAAAATGTATTATACATTATAATTATGCCCAACCTGATTCATTTATTCTTGATCAGTGTAGTTTATGACCACAAACCTAATCAAGATTTAGTACTGTGCATCACAGCTCTAAGTGGCAATAACTGTCAAGTCAAATCAGTTGTGTTTGAGCAGAGAAATTAAATTGTTACACTAATGTCTTCCAAAAATTCAAAACTAGACAACTTCTAGAAACTGGCACATTATCAAAAATTACACTGCAAGCGAAGAAAATCACCCGACTGACTGCTGACACAACCCTGAACAGGCTGTGTAATGCCTCATATATAACTGTTCCTAGAACATCGCCTTTGCAATACTTACATCTCAGAAAGCACCAAGATGCAAATTAGACCTATAATCTAATCATTTAATGTTTTTTTGTTGAATGCAGGTTATTCTTTAACCATGTCCCATCAAGGAATAATTCTTCTGTGCAATATTTCTCTTATGTGCAATATTCTGGTAAAGCATGCAATTTTTGTGTTTTTTCCCCCTGGTACAACATGCACAATTTTTTGAAATATAATAGAAATACAAACAATGTGCAATTTGTCTGTTACATTATAACTGTTTGCCATATAAATATATACTGTATTAGTTGTAAATTGTACTTTTTATTTTACCCTGTTTTGTTGAATAGCTTGTAATCTATTGTTTTGCTGCTCTTAACATTCTTCTTTAGGCCGTAACAATGCAAATTACCCACTTGTGGGAGTAATAAAAGGTTTAAATTATCTTAGAATTAATGCATTCTCAAAATATTGTAATCGCGCACACACACACACTCAAGGACACACATACACACAAGAATAAGTTGCATTCATAATTGCAACATAGATTTAAACCCTTATCCTGCATACCAAATAGAAACCTTTCCCATCAGTTGTGTGTTCCAGCAGCTGGCCTGTCAGTGGAGGTGTGTGTGCTGGTAACTGGTGCAGGTGTATGGAGTGGGAGTGGGAATGGGAGCGGAGGGCATGTGTGCTGCGCTGTCTGAACTGCCCACTGCTCCAGCTCTGGTATGTAGCTGGAATGCAGAGAAATTCCTCTTGCCCGCCCGGCTGCTGTTCACAGCACACAGCCCCCACGAGGCCAGTGCGACCCCCACCATCTCCACATCGGCCCCTCGCTCAGCAGGGGCAGCTCCACTAACCTCTCTCTAGAACCCCCCCCACTTCCCAACACGTTCTTTCCACTCTTATTCTCTCCCACAGCAGGCCAACGAACCCATGGCACATGGGCTCCAGAGAAAACAACAGATTTGGCAGTTTGTGGCAGTTCATGGCCCCTCAGCGCTATTTAGGCGATACAGCTTGGTTTATACCATTGTGCAACACATCTACAGCAGTCATTGCTGCCAAGGATTCCACATGTGTCTTTTGCCTTATTCCATATTGTTCTGTACTTACTGTCCAAAGTATGTACTGATGCGTGCTATTAAACTTGTATGTGCTGTTTTTGTACTACCTGGCTGTATTTAGGTTCTGTAGAGTACTGCTTAGTTTAACTTGTACTTATTGACATGTGTACAGTCCCCTTATCGTTAAAAAACATAAGGAACTGCATTTCGTTCCTCTTTCAGCACTTTCCCATCCTGTCAGCACAATGCTGAATGAGAAGAAGCAAGTTCTACGTGACCTGACAAGAGTCCACTACCGCCACAGAACAAAAGGAGAGTATAAAGAATATGAGTAAAGCAAACTTCCCCAAACTGTCCTCTTACACTCCACCCAGAGTGTTACTCTACCTCCCCCTACAACACACACACAGCTCCAGTGTCAGGGCAATTGAGCCGAGAGAGCTGATGAGCAGGCAGTCCATTAATGGTCCGCTAGCCAGAGCACTGGAAGTGGAGCATGGCCTCTGAAGGGGGTTTTAGGGGGGAGCAGGGCAGGCATAGTGGGCTTTAGTAAGAAGGGGGGAGGGGTGAACACGTATGCACACACGCACGCACCATCATCCAAATCCTCAGACAAGCATCAAAGGCAGATAACCATTTAATCATTCATACACTGAACAGATAATCTAAAGATTAACTTGGTTTTGGCTGCCTGAAAGTGCAGAACAGCTTATAGTATCAAATAGCTGTGAGGTCCACAACTGCTCAACATACAAACTGAGGCCTGTGGCTTCAATAAAATGTATTTTACACTACTATATTGACAGTATAATCCTTGTTTTCTTTTTACCTTTTGTCTCTGAACAGCACTTCTGAGTTTTTTTTCTGTTCTTTTCTATGGTTACATAAATACAATTGAATTTAAAAACAACTTCGATTCAAATGCTGCTAACAGCAGATTAAAACACTTGTGTGTGTTCACTGTTTTGCTTTAAGAAAACATGCCCTAACGTCCCTCAAGGTCACAAAGACACATGACTTCCTTGTCTGTGTCACACTAGCTGAGCTGAGATACCTGAGACCACAAACACAAGACTTGTTAACCATTCACTTTACATAGAATCAAGCTTACAAAGTCAAGCCCTTAAATGGAAACTACCAGCCCTATTAATAAATACTCTGCTCTTGAAAACATTGGTTAAACTATACAAGTTGGGCAAAAACATCAGGAATAACAGACATGGTTGAGAAGCCACAAGGGCAAGGCGCTCGTGTTTAACAGCTTAGCCACAAGTCCCAAAGGCCCAGCTGCTAAGACCCATACTGAGCAGTCTGTGTGTTTTCTTTCTAAATCATGCTGACATTTGCTAACACTACCGCACAAGCCCGGAACCCGTGTATTTCAGATCAAAACACCAGAGAGTATTGCTTACACTTCAGGTAGCATTTTAGCTGGCAGAATAAAGTGCAGGCTTCAGAGACACAGGCTGGTCTGAATACTGCTAATAATGGGTTGCGGTGGAAGTGGTTTGAGAACATATGAGGAGGAATTTATAGGCTGTGGTGAACGAGTGTGCTCTCGGTCTCAAATTGAGCACTTCAGACGCACACTAGCCATCTTTAATGTAGCGTGCTCATACTGGGAAATGAAACAGGATGCAGGACAATTAATTCCAAATCATAGAGTAGATCTGTCAAAAAAGAAGCATGGCAGCCTGTATGAGCGATAGGCAGAGAAATAGAGAGAGACAGATATGTGCGAGTATATGTGCGTGTATGTATGTGTGTATGAGTGCACACGTATGAGTGTAGTCCTCCCCCGAAACACACACATACCCAACATTACTTTTATTTCACACACTATGCTGACTACAGATGAAATAAAAGAATTATGCTCCACCTGTAATAAAATGTGCAGTTCATCTGTGTTCTATAGTACTAACTATCATGATATGCTTAAAGCATATTGAGAAAAATTATCATGACATTTATCCCAGTAACACTAAATATCATCATACTGCCCAGTCCAATCGTAAAATCAGGACTGAAAGATTACGTGGCACCAAAGGCTCCTCTGACTGATCTAATTTATCTAATCAAATTTGAATACATTTTAAATATATATACCCAACACTTTTTGGGCTGCATATTTCAGTTTTAAAAAGAAACAAGTAAAACAGAAAAAAAAAAAAATAAAAAAAATAAAAAAAAAGAAGTGCGCAAGAGAGAGCAAATCAATTCATGGGAGAATCTGGGCCAACTCAAATTCAACGCAGAGAATCACATGCATGGCCTCCCACAGAATCTGAGGAAAAGGGAACAACAGATAGATGGATATGTACATACAGAGACAGAAAGAGAGAAAGACTAAAAAGAGAAACAGTAGTGACAATTGAAAAGGCAGTTAACCACCAAGTTGGCCCCCTCCCTACATTTAAAAGATAAACTTAGAAGTTCAAACCCACACTAGATAAATTTAGCTATGGCTATGGATATTTTTACTGGTGCCACAATAAGCACTACTGAATGCTGAAAAAGGCTACAAAACGTAAGCAAGCAAGTAGCAGAAAAACTCTCCTATACTAACACTATAGGAGATGTCCTGAGTAAAAGAATGAAATATTTGGTCAGCTCCCCATGAGAGTCTAACCAAGGATACACGAACACCAGAACTTAGATTAGAACAAAAATGTAATGCCAAAGAACTAAAGAGATCAGGCAGAAGAACTAGAAGAAAAAGCAAGGCTCCAGCACAGCAGATAAAGGAAAAGCTTAAACCTAAAACATTTTAAAATAAAGGCCTGTAGCTAGATGGATTTGGTTCTTTTCTCTGTGGCACGAGAGACACAGGCACATTACTGTAAGGAACGATGCCAAAAGCTCCCCCTCAAAAAAAAAAAAAAAAAAAGACATCAGAAGTAAGTGTCCTCGCCAGCTTATTCAGAGAGACACTCCTGATCTACTGTTGCATCACAACATTTAAGAGGGAAGAAAACGAACAACAAAAAAAGGTCCATTGAGTCCTAAAATACTGCTTTCAAGCAAACACGGCCAAAGACTCGAAGAAAAAGAAGAAGAAAGTCAATTGAGACAAAACTTGACCTCGAAAGAACAGAGCGAGACAAAGAGAAAACAACTGCGGAAGAGTGTCCCGGGGGAAGCGCAGGGCCAGGCCAAAGCAGCTGCCCGGATGAACACTCTGAGGGAGAAAAGGCGTGGCTGAGTAAACATTTCCAAAGCTTTTCCAAAAACAGATTGGACTGTAGCTAATGGGCGGCTGGAAGGGGCTGGAAGGACTGCAGGGTGGCCGGGAGCTTCTTGGCCATTTCCTTTGCTGGCTCGATCTGAGCTAGGCCCAAAGCCTTGACTTCTCCTCATTATGACAGTCGCGCTCCAGCCTTACAATACGTCTCTTTGTGCCGCCTTTGCCTGCCAGCTCTTCATGTGGCAGTCTACAAGCTACATTATGGCTGGGTGAAAGGACGATATGATATCACGATGATTTTTCACATTACGAATTTCAGAGCTTGCTGAACAACTGCTGAAAGGGTGCTTTAGAGGTTTATAGTGGTATAGCTGCATGAGGTTTTGTCCAATTGTCAGAAAATTGTGGGTTCAGCTCCACAAGATCAATATTGTATAAATGTCTATACCTCATAGTCTTTTAGTCACATGTTATTTTTCTTTACTTTTTTACATTGCTGTGTCTAATGTTGTTTTGGACCGTGTAAGATCTTATTCCTATCTAAATTCCTATTCCTATCGTCAACATTCCTATCTAAATTTAAAAGGCATGACAACGGTCAATTTCCGCAGTGATTTGACTCCTGTTAGTCCACTGGATAATTTCTCTACCATTGACTAATCAAAATAATGATATGTGTCTTGATGTGGTTTAATAATGATAAATTCCTTCTCCCATTCACAGACTTCTTTTTATCTTCCCTTTCTTAATACCACCAACTCCTGCAGAGAAGTAATATCAGAAGCCTCTTTAACGCAATTTTTGTCAAGTTTGCTTCTCTCTGAAAATTCCACCAAATTACATCTTTCATGAAAAACACAGCTAAATGAAAACAGATTGACATTAAAACAAGATACTTACTCTTTCACAATTATAAAACACCACTGATGTGAAGTTCTCTCCACAATGATGACTTCTGCTGTGACAAATCTGGAAGTGTGAAAGGGGTCTTTTGGATAGAGTATGGTGCAGCATGTGAAAACATGTCACTGCACCGCACTGCCTTTGCATCATGATGTGTTTTTGCAATACTGCCCACCACAAATCCACATGATCATGCGCCAGTCTGCAGCATTGATCAATCATTCATTTCCAATTAACAAAGCAGAATTTCCATGGAGGGTTCACGTTACCAGAGAGATGGTGGGTGATCAATGTTAATTTTGCTTACTGTTACAACTCACAATTTGTCAACAGCTCTCCCAGAATCCTGGGGGGGGGGGGGTTTGGGCAAACTATTGATCTCAGTGTTAATAGACTAGATTTATTCCCCTCGGGGGGGTGGCAGTAGCTACAAAAACATGTTTGGCACAGAGGGACCCATGACGATGTTCTTCCTGTCACGTGAGGCCATCATACGAGTGAATGTCTTGTTACTGAGTGACTTGTTTGGTTTCATCAAAATATCACGAGTTTCACTTCCCACAAGTAAATCCGGCGTGCAAGTTTGGACACAGTTTATAGTTCTCAAGAAACAAACTTGACAAGAACAAGACAAGAACTATCTGCCCTCCCATCTTACACAACATGCTGCTGCACTACTGAATAAGTGTTTGCATATATGAGAGTAGGCGCATAATTACCATGCCAGTGCATGTGTCCCACTGTTTAATAACAATGGTGCTCTATTTGGGCCATCTCAATGTGGTATGTTGCCTACAGTATATCAACAACAGTAAAATCACCCAATTTATTATGCCCAGCTAGAGGACAAAAATGCATTTTTTGTTAAACAACACTGCAACTGTAATTGTATTGTGATTTGTTTGTATAAATTAAGCTTTAGGCCCATTACATTAGAACATAACTTTTTTTTCTTGATTGAGACTTGAATTCTCAATGTAGTGTCCTAACTCACAGACTCCCTGAAAGTTGGGTGTCTTTTAATAAAGTAACTTAAACACAGCGATTTAAAATACATTATTGCTTAAGTCTGCCGACATCTGCTAATCCAAGGAACACACTAGTAGGAACAGAGGTTTTATTTGACATTGCTTGATGGATTGTTACAGAGCAGACACTAAAACATTAGTTCCTTTATCATATACAATAAAGGATTGTATTACCCAGTAGATGTTAAACATGTACATCAATTACTAAAATGTTAAACCACAAAATAAAGCTGGTGGAGCAAGCTGGTCTGCCCACTGACCACAGAGCAGGCTGGATGGTCGTTAGCTGTAACACCACCATTGGTTACTTTACATTGCTCCCTCAGAACTGTTAGTCTGTTAGTACACCCAGTGGCACAACACCTCTACATATCCCATAACAGGGTACATTGTTTTTCCCTATTGACATGCTCTTAAAATAAGAGTAGATTAATTTCCCACCCACCCCACTCAACTATCAGGTTAATTTCTTGGCGCCATTCAAACACCAGCTTAGATAACCACCCTCCTGCCAAAACACACACACACATACAGCAGGTTAGATTTTCTTTTCCCACTCAAATACCAGCCACTCGACTTCACACCCTTTTGTCAACAGAGTGTTCATTTGCAGAAATCGAGCCTGCCCTGTGTTGTGTGTGTGTATGTGTGTGCTAGCCTGCTACTACCATTGCCTAGTGTTAACTAGTGTCATTATCCGTTTTATTTTGATTGTGTTACAGCATTCGCTCAGATTTTTAAGGTTGAAGCTAATGTTATTATGAAGCTAATTAACATTATTGTAACCCTGGAACACTGTTTAGATGGGAATGAGTGTCGCTAGGATATATGTGGATTTATATTTATATATATATGCATTCATCAAAAGAAATTCATTGGTTGTCACAGCTATTTTATTTTAAAAAACTATGCTCCTCCATATCATGATTCTGATTAGGAAATATTTATTCAGCCCTCATTTAGCCCCAAGTGGACACTGCTCCCTCTGGCAAAACCAGGCTCAGCTGTGCAACACACTACTAAAATCACAGTTACATCAATTACTGGATTACTGCCAGGTAGGGCTGCACAATATATCGCAAATTTACCATCATCGCGATATCAATATACGCAATATCCATAATCGCAAAAACTGAACTGCAGTAAATTGTGTTTTTCCAAAACTCTTCACCCAGTGCCACGGGGGAGGCATTAAATTCTCTGATTAAGTAAATTCTTTAAAAAAAAAATAAATGTTGGAATGAAAATATTGCATTTAATTTTTTTTCCTGCATAGACTAGTGAGCGTCTGGAGTCTTTATCACCAGCAAATCCAAAGCACAAAAACATTAACACTATAAAGGCTAAGTTTTTACTCGCATGTGATATCGCCATCGCAACACTCAACTACATTATCGCATATCGCGTTTTCCTAGTATCGTGCAGCCCTACTGCCAGGAAATATTGTTGATACAGATTATTAAAATGCAGCTCTTCAAAACACCTTTAAATTACAATTTTAATATAAAAGCAATTCATCTTTTAGCACAATGTAAAAGGTATGATCAACATTGGATGCACTTTCATCTGTATAAACTAGGAGGAACGACTATTGGTTATACAACTTACAGCTTTTGAGATCTTAGATCCCCATTTTATTTAATGACTTAAATGACACTAGGTGGTCAATCGGTTACATGAACAGTTTCTTTTAACTATGAGTGACTACAAAATGCATGACCGGAAATTGCCTTTAAGGTTTGGAGCTGAGGATCTCTGGTCTAAGCCCTTCTCTTAAACCAAATAAGCACAGAAGTTTTGCAAGGGAACTTTTCATGCATTAACTTCAACCGGTCTCTTATCTTCAGACATCAGTGAAGCAGACAGTTTTTTTAAAAATGCGTTTTATTTTCAGAACAGGGCCAGTCTTGAATGTGCACAACCATGTCATGTGTATATGCTGAGGGCATCTAGCGAAGGCCCCTCCACAAGACATGTTGTTTTAACTAGTAATCTAGGTCTGATTAGTCAGGGACCCGTGTGTTTACTTTTCACATGTAATCTCTAGCTTGCCTCGTCCTGCTGCTAACTAAACAGAAACTGGGAGGAGGGGGGACCCCTGTGCCTGCCGACAGGGCCTAATGGGTATGGAAATATCCGGGCCTTTGTTGCTACCATCCAGGCATGAGCGTTCAGCTAACCCCAGGCTTTAAACAGGCAGTTTTTGGTGACCGTGAAGAGGCCTCGACTGGTTAGACAAAACAGGCCGGCTCTCAGGAGCCCCCAAACACTCTGCAGAGAGAGGGCAAATATCTTTACACACCAACACCAGCTACATTTACAGGACAGTCCTTACAATGAGGCAGAGTTCAAAACCAAAAAGCCTGTTCAGGTGATAAAGTTTGAGAAATCTAACAATCAAGGGTGATTACATTCTGTTAAAAATGTAATATTGAGAATCTGTTGCCACAAAGCACAAGCTATATAGTTATGAGTTGACATGATTGCAGAACACTGTGTTGTTGGTTAATTTCCAGGAACAACGTTGAGTAAAGTAGGGAAAAGAGCCACGTCTCTTCAACCTTTTGTCTTTAATAATATTGCAATCACATCCCTCAAGAATTTCAGTGAATGAAGAAAGAAACAAACACAGCAAAGTCAGCAAAGTTTCTCTGAGACCGTTTCTGTGTCATGCAACTTAGTCAAATGTCAAATGTTGATTTGACAGAAAGTCTTGTGCCACAGGATTCTACGCAACACAGCTTTAGCAGGGAGTTCAAAAAGGGAGTCTATTTACGAAGAAACACCAACCGTAAATCACATCCCAATTATTACAACAAATAGTATAAGGCTTTACATAACAAGGTGGAGAGAGATAATGGGTGGCTTCTCCCACCCATGCAAAGTATTCAGATTTCAGAGCATTCTTGTCCTTGCCTGCCTAGCAACAGAATACTTCAGACACCAGCTACCCCAAACAACGGCTCATGATAAACATTCATCTGTATGTGTAACAAGAAGTTTCTAAGACCATTGACGGAAGCTGATGACTTACGCCAGCAAAATTTTCCACATATTGCCATCATCCAGAAACTTCATTTCACATTTTAAGCTTTTCGAATACCACAGAAAACCCTTGCTGACTTTAATGGGTGTACATTAAGGATGACCCGATAGGAATGATCCAAAATTGCTTCTAGCTAAGAACCTTTTCCCCATTTCTGGTATTGTTGGCCATTAACTGGAACATCTGCAGCAAACTACAGCAAAGATATAAGCACAAACAGTGTTGCAACATTAAACTCTGACATGAATGTCCGTTGAGAGTGGGAACACCTTCTCAATGAGGTGAGAGGAACCTTCAGCAAATAGTAGAAACTTTGCCGGCAGCAAATCCCTGGTTTTATTCCCAAAAGCCAACGTGTCACATGTCGCACACAAACGTCATTGAATCACTCAGAGCTGGAAACCAGCCCCCAAGAGTTTAAGAGACCGCTGGTGTGCACATGTTCCTCTCTCTTCATTTCATCTTCTGCCAGGGTATATCCGTCACGAGGGCTTCCAATAACCCAGCCCCAAGACTTCATAAAGCTCTCAGGCATTCTTACCGTATCAGATTCTCACGGGGAGGTTTTCCATGGGAACGGCATCAACCTACAGCGTGTTCTAGTGCCAAGTTTAAGGCAGGCAGTCTGCATCCTCCTATTTCGTACCTCAGCACTGAAGTCATTCTGGCTCCAGATGTGGGGCCAGTGCTAATTTGAGGGCTCCAAGGAGGTCGGTTTTACGAAGTCAACTCTGTCAAAACCACTTTTACAGGCATGGTGGTGGTGGTGAGTCATAGGCGGCGCTCTAGTCATGCGTAAAAACACAAGAGACAAGTTCTAAATACATTACCAAAATCAGGAGCTGGGGAATTGACCTACTACAAACCACACACAGTACACTGTGAGATATACATCTTTCACGTAGGAGTTAATGTTATGAAGCAATGAGCGAATGAGGCTAGCAGCCACCTGCAACATGATGTCATGTGTGTAATGCCAATTGAGGTCTAGACACAAATGTGTTCTCATTTAGGGAGTAACAAATCATAAAAAGTTAAGAATTTGATACAATACAGTGGTATCTTCAATACATTTTTCATGATACAATACACGGAAACGCAATTCAATACTTGCATTACATTCCTAGTTTTTAGCCATATTATTTTTGATTGAACAATCTAGTACTGACTGGCTTCAGATAGACCAACCCATAGGTTTTACATTGCAAAAAACAGTCTGATTATCTGATACTATCTCAATCAACTGTAGTCTATTGGTTAGAGGTATTACAATACATTTAACCTTTGATTAAATTTGATTCACAGTACTGGGTTCATGACTCAGTTTTGTCACTATATTTTTTAGCAAATTTGAATTAAGAAATATGATAGCTGTGTTCATTGGTGTCCAGTAATCCATGACTGCTGATCCGCATAAAAGTGAGTGATTACTGTAATCCACTAATGAGACTGGGGTTGGGAAACAGGAGGAGTGTGATGTATGGGTGGGTGATTGAATGGCACTGGCTGTTTGCAAACTTAGGTTTTTCATACAATATATACGCATTTAAAAAAATCTATGAAATTTACATCCTTCACAATGCAGTCACAGCTCCACGATGCACATGGTCACGTTTCTGATTCACCGTTTTTCCCTATAACACCTCTATTGAACACTACTAACAATAAATGTGCATCAAATATCAATTAACAAAATGCTTGTTCTCTACAAAGCATTGTCACATGTCTACTACCTCAAGTAAAATGTATTGTGCATTTCACTCATGCCAATAATGAAGACAAACACCTCACCTAACATGTATTACCTTCGGAGTGAAGGACCATTTAACTATTTAGGATCTTACAATATTTCAGGCTCTGTCTGAGCAAACTGCCTACGTCTTGTTTCACACTGCTGGACAATAATAGAGTACTTATCTTTACTAGATAAAAGACTAATGAGTTTTTTTCATCCAGAGGAGGTATCTAGTGCTGCATCTGACCGTCTGTCTACTGTAAACCAGAATGTCAGAACTTCTGCCACATCCGTTGGAAATGCAAACAAATTAATTACGATCCTGTGGGCTGGGAACACCCAGTGGAGCCACACCCACTCAATCCACTTTAAAGGAAACTTTAGGACCCACTGCTAGCGCTGCAGCTGTCAACCTGTAGCCCATGCATTGCTAAATGATCAGCTGATATACTGGTTAGGAAATTTGCCCACATCTGAAAACAACATTTCATTGGCTGGCTCTGCAATAATCCAGGAGCTCAGAATTGTGCAGAAATTACAGAAAAGGGCAAAAAAACATTTCCAACATTTATGAAATCTGATTTTGAACAGGTATGAACCAGTATCAAATACCAACCCAAAATCAGAGATACAGAAGAGGTACTACAGCATAGTGGACATGATCAAATAACAACAAACTCTGTAGAATTGTGTAATCTAACTATTTAAACTGTGACCAATTTATATATTTTTTAATGACCATGTCTTAGAAATAAGGATCCACCCATGTGGGAATTCTTGCCCAATAATGATGTCCAATATTTTGTCAAAACATTGGTCACTACTGATGCTGATGCCAATACACACATTAATAAAATGTATCAATGTACTGGATTAGCACAACAGAGAAGTGTTGTACTTGTTTATACGGTGCAGTAAAACTCCTGAAACATAAAGCCATTAAATATCAGTCTGAATTACAGGTGGGTAATATGGAATTTCACTAAGATCTTAAACCTTATGACACACAGGATGTTCTTCTGAGCATATTGTGGATATCAACAGCACTTGCACACCAACCAATGCTAGTTTCATTACAAAGAAAGTATGATTAGTTCTGTTTAACTGGTTTTAGTACAGCACAGGTATGTGATGTGTCGAATAAGAGTCACTGTACTCAAAAATTTCACACACAACATGGCAGTATAAGCCTTTTTTTGTTTGTATCAAAATATCACAATACATATTGAAAACCTCCTTAAGTATCACCCACCCCAATCTGAATCATTGACCAAATCTGGGTTTAAGTTTAATGCTAATCATTTTTTTAAATCATCTGTGGTGTCAGTACAATTCCAATATTAATGTGTATCTCAAATGCATAAGGTACAGCAATGAAAGTGGATCGGTCACATGGTTAGTACAAGTGTCCATACGATTCCAGTACATCTGATCAGAGCATCTCTAAAACAATCCTAGGTGAGCTCCTTCAACTGCCTGTTTTGAAATGGTCATATTCCACATTCACCAGTCAAGAGCAGTTTCAGAGGAACGTCTCCAGACATTTCTTGCCATCTTTGTTAAGCAAAGCAAAACGTGCCCTGTGTGGCCAAATGACCCTGTCCCTTCACATCAAACAGTCCCAACAGTGATCAAGGGGGAAGTCTTCAAAGGAAACAAAAGCAATCCAGACCTCTGAATAATTTAGACTCTTTAAAACTGTGGCAACCCGATGAGGCGCTTGAAAAGCCGACTTCTTTTGATCTCTTCTCAAGTAGACTTACGCAGGGAGGTTCGTGGAGATGAGCTTGCCTGTAATGCTAGAGTACAGAGGCAGAACAACATCTGTTTCTGGAAGCTTTTCAACACCTGTCGAGAAGAAAGCTTCTACCTGTGACATTTGTTCAATGGGAGGGGGCGGTGGAGGAGAACACACAGTCATGTACAGACACAAAAGAGCCTGATGCTCCTCTTCTCACCTGAGGGGACGCGACGGTAAGTGAATCAGGGTTCTGACGCAAAACGAGCTGCTGTGACTCAGATTGCCTTTACTTCTCTAACATGCAAGTGTAAGTAAACAGACCATCGCTAAGAAAACAACCTGCCTGCTTAAATGATAAGCCTGCATTTCAAGCTGAACAGAAACAGCTTGGGCAAGAGCATGAGACTATTATATAAAGTGAAAAGGTACTTATTTAAAAAAAATGAATTTAAATCTTTTCATCTGACTGTTTTTTGGTAAAACAAACTAAAGAAAATGAGACATTATGATCATATTAGCAATTCCCGAAAATAGCCACTATCCTGTCGCTGTCTAGACTCGGGAGTGGCTTACCTCAATCCACTTTCCTGACAATAAATCCCAGTGAAATGTCTTTTTGCGGCAATTTCTTTACGTTTCGTTCCTTATATTTTGTGCAGCTGCAAAAGCCAGCAGCTAGCAGTGCAGCAAATTCATAACTTACACACTCACCACCCAAAATTAAAAACACAGACAATGACATACACCTTAGCAGACACTACACTTTCTCACATGACTGCTAAGCTCCACTTTAATAGTGTTTAATGTGGGCTTTTCCTTTTACGCAAAAACTAGTGGGGGGTCATTCGTCAGGCAACTTGGACTAAACTACTTCCTAAGATTCAGAATAAGGTGCCGCCTCATTTCTTGCTGCACTGAAGTGAGGAACGAGTGCTGCAATACTAAAACACAACCAAATCTCACCTTTGTGGCTTTTTGCTTCAACAAAAAAGGCTTTTAGGACAGAAATGATAAAAGATAGCTTACATAGTATATGTCTAGCTTCAACAAACTAGACCTCTACTATGTAAGCTGAGTCATAAAATGTATAATAAGCAAAAATCCAGCACAGAACCAAAAAACAAAACATGCACATTAGAAATGAGTGCATAAAAAAATTATTTATTTAAGAAATACCACAACACACTTTGCAGCTTACAGTTTCTATGGCTAAAACTGATCCCACTAATACCAAACGCAATGTACTGCAAAGCCACTCAAACTGTTCGATTAAAGTCTATTAGTAATCAAAAATATAAAACTGTGAGTACAGCTGTGTCTTAGTTTTAGAGACTAGTGAAGAAATTCACACTCTCCAGAAACTGTAACTCCAAAACATACAGACAACAGAGTTATCCAGCTGCAGCGGGTGGGGGGATCAGCATCATTTTATGTTTAAGAGGGCTAAAAAAGACACAGTGAGAGAAATGTAATTTATAGTTTCTCTTAAAAGATGTGCAAGATGCCATGTGGTGATGCCCCTGGTCACTTCCACAAACAGCCCACATGGCATGGTGAGCTAAAAGTAACTGGACAGAGAGTAAAGCAGGCAGAGCAGTAAACATGCCAAAGCTTCCCCAAGTTAAAAACAGACTGAGATCCAGCGCGTTTTTCAACGCACATAGCTTCTTATTAGCCTCTTCAAAGAGTATCGAATTGCAGCAGATATACTTTAAGCACACAGGAGAGAGAGTTCAACGTTCACAAGAAGAGAGAACACAAAGTATTCCGAGCTACACTGTATGGACATAAGTATTGGGACACCGGATTTTTCAGGGTTTACGTTAGGCACACTTACTTCCAGTGAAAGGCGATCTTAATGCTTCGGGATACCAAGACAGTTTTGGACAACGCCATGCTTCCAACTTTATGGACACAGTTTGGGGAAGGCTCTTTTCTATTCCAACGTGACTCTGCACCAGTGCCCAAAGCGAGGTCCATAAAGACATGGCCCGCACAGAACCCTGACCTCAACCCCATCCAACACCTTTGGGATGAATTGGAACGGAGATTGCGAGTCAGAGCTTCTTGTCCAACATCAGTGCCTGACCTCATAAACCCGCTACAGAATGAATGGATACACATTTCCACAGAAACACTCCTACATTTGTGGAAAGCCTTTCAAGAAAAGTGGAGACCAACTCCATAAGTCTATGTTTTTGAATGCAATGTCATTAAAGTCCCTGCTGGAGTAAGGGCCAGACGTCCCAATACTTTTATTCATATAGTGTAAGTTTAAGAAGAACCTGTGTCCGTGTGTGCGCATGTGGGTTAGGGAGCTCTCACAGGTCCTGACCAGCACGCATGACAGACACCTTCTCATGCCTCTCCATGAAGACCATAGATCTAACCAGGTTCAAAAGCTTTACAAGGCATTACATTCAAGTTCTGAATTCAGTAAAAGCAGTACTAAAGTTGCAGAAAGAAGCAGACTACCCAAATAAGTTCAAACGTAAATGTGAGTGAAGTAAGAAGACCCTTTAGTAAGTGCGGACCCTTACCTATGTTGGCTGGCATTCACTTCCATGGAAGTTCCGGGAGCACCATGGTCGATTAGTGAACTTTTCAAAATTTCCTGAGCAGCAGTGGCCAGACTATTGCTCGCCTTGTCAGTGAGGGGGTGCTCGGTCAGAGAGTTGCTCTGCTGAACGCGGGGGTTCTGCTGTAGGAGGGCAGCCTGGACCGCTCCGGGAGAGGAGACGGAGGAGAAGTGGAGCTGTTGTGCCGCGGGGGCTACCCCGATCCCGTGCTCCAGCAGCAGCAGCGCGTCGGCTCCGTCCAGCTCTACGCTCCGCACCTTCCGCAGCTCTTTACGCCTCCACTGCGAGCTCTCCGTGACGCCTCGCTTCGCCCTGCCGGGACCGCTCGGAAGACCGGGCGCGCTGGAGCTCCCCCGCGTTGCGTCTCCCACCTCAGCGCCACCGCCGCCGTTTGAATCCAACAGTCCTGACGACGAGGTCCGGCTCCCCGCCGTCGCCATTTTCTCTGCTGAGTTTTGCCACTTAATAGGTTTGAGTGGGAAAAGGGAGTGAGGGGGGGCAGGAGGGAAGAGAGGCGGAGCGAAGTCACCCCGCTCTGTTTACATAGTGATAGGGGATTCGATTCAGCTCACGGAGCCGATTCCTTCGAGTCGAACAAAACTTCGCTCAAGTGATGTCAAGTTTTATCAGTTACCAATCTCGGTTCCAATTATTGGAACTTCAAACTAGTCTCTAATGCATGAACGAATAAACGAATGCATGAACGAATAAACAAGCAAATAATCAAATAAATAGTTCAAACTGTCCGTTTTGATACAACCGAACACCAGCCCTCTCCACGTAAGGTTCGATTCAAAACGAGCCGATTCCTACGAGTCTAAAAACTTCAATCAAGTTTTATCTATTTCCACGGAACCAATCTCGGTGCTAGTTACTGGAACTTCGAAGTAGTTTGTAATAATATCAATAATATTGCTGCTACTACTACTACTACTACTACTACTACTACTACTACTACTACTACTACTACTACTACTACTAATAATAATAATAAT
>JBBJLR010000037.1:4071646-4086811 GCA_037577145.1 Brachypetersius gabonensis
ATGTTCTTCAGTTCACATTTCATAGAAAAATTAACATTGTAACACTACTACTACTACTACTACTACTACTACTACTAATAATAATAATAATAATAATAATAATAATAATAATAATTATTATTATAATAGCTGCTATTCAACGAATCTAGTTTCTAGTAATTGGAACTTCAGACCAAAACAAGAATTGTTCAATCCACAAAACCGAATGCCAATAAAAAATTGTGAGAATTTAGATTATAGTTATGTTATTATGGATGTGTCTCAAATGATTGAGAAAAGACTTTAAACGGGATATGGTGCAGAAACCTGTTTGGATTGCAGACAGCTGTAGTATGAGGATTCCTTGATGATGTTGTGAGCTCTGCAGAATTTGGTCTATATATGTACTGCACTGAAGCCTCAGAGAAGGTCTGTGCAATATTTATGAACTATTAGTTAAGGCTCAGTGTACAGACTGGATCACACTGCAAAATACACAAAACTGCACACAGTATTTATGCTCTTAAAAGGCTATAACAGCTCGTTTTAAGCTCACCTAAACAGTTATTTTATTCACAAGACAAATAATTATTTTCTCCTTAATGACTCATATTCTTACTCACCAGTGGAGTAGATGTAACTCTATTTGATAAGTAATTCATAAATGCATTGAAACCGTTTGTGTGCAGAGAGCAAATTCCAGCTGGTTAATATGCTGCTATGAGGTTAAATTGCGATAGCTTTTTGTTCCAATTTTATTTGCCTTCTGTTTGTAACATGGAATTATGTAGTGTGTAGATGCAACAAAAAGTTTAACCCAGTTTGATGCATCAATTCTACCAATTTAGTGCAAAGAATCAGTTCAAAATTATTTGCTCAGAAGTGACTTGGACAAACCTTCTCATTCAATGTTTTTTCTCTGCATTTATTATTTTCTACATTAATGGATTAATACTGAAAACAAACAAAATGATGAAGGAACACATGGAATTATACAGTAAACAAAAAAGTTCAATAAACCACAATATGTTCTGTAATGAGGTAATGGTAATGGTTCTTGCCATAATGTGGAGTAGAACCGTAGTGGAGTAAGATCATTAACTGTGGACCAACCCGACCATCACAACTGATGATTCCAAATTAAGAAGGCAAGAAATCCCTCTAGTGAACTATTGACGAAGAGCTCCTGTTAATTAAACACCATTCCAGGTCGATTCCTCATGGATCTGATTGGAAAAATGCAAAGAGTGTGCAAAGCTGTCATCAGAGCAATAGATGATGTTTTCAATTAATCTACAATGTAACCAATAATAAAAACAAAGGAAATCATTGAATGAAAAGGTGTGTCCAAACCTTTGACTGGTCACACATGTGGCAGAGATGAGCTGTGCTAGCTAACTTCATTCATTTCTTTTGAATTTTGTTTCTGCTGTTAATAAATATACAAGTTTAGGTTGTGGATGTTTAGGAAATGGGTTTTAGGCATTCTATACGCATATTCATGCTCAAGTAGTACCAGTCAGCTATCACATTTGCAAGAAAGTCATTCCAGTAAAGAAATGGCAATAAAACAAATTTCAAAGACTCTGTATCAGTGTATTAATGGTCTTGTTTTTCATTATGGGTTCTTTATCCATTAGAAATCTCCCTTCTGCTGTTACCTCAGGCTTGGGTGAGTGTGACTGATAATCTGGGTCATCTTTCTGAGTAATAGCAGAGCATCAGTTTATCAGAAAAATGACAAAAAAAAATGAAAATGATTAAAATTTGTGTCAAAAATGCAGAAGACAAAACAACTATAAAGCGAATGCCTACATATTAAAATAACACCATCACTGAGCATCATTCTCTTCTTTTTCCCTGAATAGGGTGCCAGTAGTGGATGTGCGTCAGTGCACGGTTCAGTGTGTACCCGTCTTTTTCTGGGCCAGCCGTTGGCCTGGGCAGAGTTTCAGCTTTGTGAACCTGCAAATGACATGTTCTTCTGAATAAATCTGTCATTTGTGTCATATCTGTCTTCCAAGTTGTGTAACACTCTTTAATGCCTCATAAACAAGAAAATGATGTTCCTTTCGAAGGCCTTTTAAGAGGAACAAATGCACTTTATTAAAGGGTAAGAAAAGAGAAACTGGTTCCTCAGTCTAGACCAGTCCTGGTCCTGGGGTTCAACTTGCCCTGCCTGTTTTAGTATCCACCTTGAACTCAAGTGAGCGAATTATAGCCAGAAAACACAAAAATGTGCAGGACAAGGGGAGCTCCAGGACTCCAGGGCAGGAAGCCTGTGGCTGGACTATTATTGAAGGAAAATATATTGACACACATCACAGTTCAATTTGTCAGTTCAAACTTTATTATTTAAGCCATTTTCAAGGTATCTGTTCATTCCGTGTAAAGAGATTTTCTACTGACATTTCCTAAAATCATGAAATGGTTTAGATATAAATTTATTCAGAACAGATTGCTCCAGTCTAGACAGACATGAGTCAGAGTTGTTTTGAAAAAAAAATGTAGATTTTTTTCTCTTTATATTTGTAACTATTTTACTAAGAAGACATGTACTTCCACTGTTTGTTTTGGACAGTAAATCCAACACTGTTAATCTGAGTTTCAAATAAAAACACTGAAGAACTTGGTTTTCATCCCAACAACTGAATCATGTTGAAAGTTTGAGTCAGCGGGACTCATTGAGACTGATTCCTGCATTAAGTGGGCTAATCTTAAATCACCGAAAGCTTCTCTCTGACACACCATTCCTCCTCTGAAGCGGCAGTTGATTTGTGGTCCTTTCTGTCCTCAAGGCCATCATGCAGGTTTCTTAATCATATGAGACTGTGCCATACTTTTAACCAGAAATCTGCAGAGCGGCGCCACTGGTCGCTTTTTTATCCAGCTGGCAATGTACAAAAGAGCTGCACTGGAGCTTTAGGTAGAGGGTGGCCAGCAAAACAATTTCCTGTCAGCATGGATCCAATCTATCACTGAGCGCTATTCTTAGCCAGTAGGGCTTCCTCTGCTGCTCCTGCATTTCCTGCTCACGTGGAACGCGCCGCAGACTATTTGTGCTCTCTCTCCTCTGTCATCCCATCTCAGCCCTGCTTCGCTCACTTCTTTTCCTTTCAACTGACTTCAGCTCTTTTGTGAAAGCCAAGAAACTGAAGCAGGCAAATCTAAATTTGAACAGTAAATCACTTTCAAAACAAAAGCACAGTTTGCATGTGTTTTGTTTTTGTTTCAGAACTCTTTTCCACTCTTACATTCCTTTTCATATAAATTGTACCATGTTTTGTATTATGAACTGGACCGTCTTTTTTGACAAACCTGTTTGTAATTACAACTGAGATACATTCAGTGGCAACTGATAAAACTTTAATTTCTTTCTACTCAATTAAACAATTCCAAAACCAATTTGCCAAAAAGGTTTGTTCAAGCAGTTCGTTTTGATAAAAACAACTTCCCTCTGATGGGGCGTTCGAATTTATTTATTGATCTGATACCTTTGAACTATTAGTTTCATATGAATTGAACATTCAAATAAACCGATTCATTTGTGAAAACATTCAGAAGTTTCAAACATACAAAACACAAATATAAAACACAAAATAAAGTGCAGTTGTGTAAAGATTTTTTAATAAGATGGAAGCTGCTCAAAAGATCCAGAAAAGACTATGAACAGGGTATCGAGATGAGACTTCTTGGATTTCCCATAACAGAGGTAGGCAGTCCCTGCATCCACTCTGCTGCACAGACTTCAGCTCACTTTCAGGCACTTCTGCAATTTTGAATATTTTCAAATGATAATGTTTTCCCTTATATTCAAATGGACCAACGTCTGTGAGGAAACGGTTCACCTGTTTTGCTCATTCTCATTTAGTTCCTCGTTGTATTGATTCAATGCATTTGCTTTGCTGTGGCTCACATCTCTATTTTAGACCTAAATGAGAAACGAGAAGATTAACTATTAACAAGCCAGTGCTGATAGATGGAAGCAGAGTACCCACTGAGCAAAGTTACGTCCAAAAGATATCCTTTGAAGAATCAGAATGAGAACTTTTGTTCTCTTTTTTATGAACAAATATTTGTACATTTTTAAATAAACCTTTAGACGGAACACAATGACAGCAGTGCGGGAACATTATGCTTCAGTCGGCAACTGTATTGCAAATTATTTTTGATGATTTCATACATTTCCTGTCTTGCATGTCCACATAATCACCTAGCCAGGTATTCAAATATTAAACAGAATATTGGCTTCCAAGAGCGGTTGTAGTCAGATGTCTGGATGCTGATCCTGATTTGCATGTCATACAGAAATGGTCCTTGACCTACCAACAGAATACAGACTTACTTTGCACATCTGGGAGACGACTCATGTTTGCTGAGTAAGAAGATCCAATGTGTTTCTGCAGTTCCTCAGAACTTGAGTTTTCTCACCTCATACATTTTACCTATAACCCACATTTTGCAGGCTGTGTGCATGGCAAGGCTTCACAACTCTGAAACAGCTTAATACATAGACTCAAACCAAGTAACTCAAACCAAAACCATCAGCAGTACATTCTTTCTGCAACTCACTCCTTATTCTGTTTTTATAACTTTGTTTTTATTCTCTATACACATCAGAAAGGCTTCAGCACATACTTAGTGTGTTATCTGTATATGTGTTCATGTCTGTAGAGAGGATGGAGTGAGACAACAGTGGGCTGTGCTCCAGTAAGCAACAGTGGGTCCAGCTCCAATAAAGTTTCTTTAACTAAATGTAATGAATGAATATACTAACACATTAAATAATAATAATCAAACTAATTATGTTTAGAGTTTTTTCTTCTTCTTTTATTTCAAATATGATTGAAAGATTTTAAATGTCTAAGTCTGAGAATGAATTCATAAGTACTTACCCTGGGATGCAGAGTTTCAGCCTTCAGTATAAATCCAAAATATGGCCAAATATTTTTCATAATCAAAAACAACAGAATGAACCACCATTAAAATTCTTGTATTTTCACCTTACAGACATGCTAGTGTAGCAATTTCTGAAATAAACACTTTTAATAGTCAGTACAGCAAAAATTCCAAATATATGAGTACTTTTTTTGATAATAGGTGTCTAAATACATAAAGATTAAAATTCTGTCCGCCTCAAGATGGCAACTGATTTCTGAGTAGCCCAGACCTTCTGGAAAATTATAATGCTTGTCATTTGGGACTCTCTCGTGTAAATCTTGGTAATCAAATTTTAATTGATCGAAATGCTTGGGTTCTAAAGGTGCTTTTATGTCTGATTGAGTGTTGACTTCACTGAAGTAGCAGCATGTTTTCTTGAGAATGGATTTAAGCTGTTCTACCCACCTCTGCTCCGCAGTAACAAATGACTGGGACTCAGACAAAGGCATATGCTTGGCTGCCATGGTGACCTTTAGTGTTGATCACTCTTAATATAGAAAAGAGCCTCCCTCGGAGCTTCAGGTACCAAAGCAGCTTCAGTCACCTCTGTGCTTTCTTTGTGTACAAGACATTTGAAGAGTATCGACTTGCAGTAACAGTAACATTGATGTCGTACACATATGGATCAGGTCAGTTCTGGTGGAATCAAATGTTTCAAAGAGCAAAGATTAAACTATAGATGACACTGTCTCTGGAAGTGGAAGTCTATTATTATAACATAGCTATCATACAAGGAGCACGGGTGGAAACCTGCTGTTTGAATTCCCCAACTGTTCTAAGTTTGTTTGCTGTTGCAAACATAACTCAGAATGATGTTTGGTTTGGACAGAGGAAACTGGCCTATTTATTTTTTTATCTGGTTTATATTTCTTTAAACTAATAATGATCTTGTTAATGAGGCATATAATAATTACCTGATGGTGCTATGTTCTACAAGATCTGTACAAAAGATGCTTCTTTATTCACATGGTTGGTTATAAAATAATCTATCAAACTATATCCTGGTTTACATGAAATAGTGTGTTTATAGTAACACATTTCTTGCAAAGTTCTTGCTCTTTTTTTAAACATGATTTTAAAACTGTTTATGATGCTTAATCACTTATTAACAAGTAAAATAAAATAACTTTCTGAGACTGGCTTTAGGTGAAATACTTACCAAATTATCAGCCATAATTGTTGACACTGAAACTGATTACATCAAATGTCTATGAGTCTGCTGCCTGATGCCCAATATATTGTTTTACAATAGATCTGAGACAAACTTTTGACCTAAAAATTAGCTTAAATCCATGAAGGACATAGTAAGGATAATTAGTGTCTGTGTTTTTCTCCAGTTTTACTACTATTTTACAAGTTGCACTATTAGCATTTTGTAAAAAACTATATATATAGATATATATGTATCTATTTGTTAGTGACAGATTTACTTCACTGCTTTACTTCACGTTTTTCCCCTTGATCCTAGTTTGCTGTTTTATGCTGATATTTTCTTCCTTCCCTGCACTGTTCTTTGGCAAATTAAGCAATTCTGATTTTGATTCAGAAAAAGAACATCTTACATAACTCTCAGTTATAAAACGATATACTCATCTGACATAAAACAGTAGGTATACATTTGCACATCGTGTTTGTTCCTTTAAAGGACTGCAGGGTTGCTTTGAATTTGTTTGATTTTTAATTGTACCAGTCTTCTATTGTCCTCTTGTGTCTGTTACAGTGGACATTGTTTTTGTTCTGCCAGCAATATGAAACTCATGTCGGCTTTCTAAATCTGTCCCACAACTGTCGTTGAACTTTTGCATAGAGCTCCAGCGGATCACGCCACTCATTCCATTTGATTTGACATTGATTTCACACTGCCGAAGCCTCTGGCAGGCCCACAAATGCCTTTAAACCCTGCGTGTCACACGCTTCATTTGCATCACAAGCTCCTGATGATTTCTTCACGACGGAGCTCCGCTCTGCCCTGATTCCCTCCAGCTCCACACCACGGCCCGAGAGGTGGCTCCCGCTGGGCTGATTAAGCCTTTGCAAGCAGCCCCATCATCCGTCCACAAGGCTGCTGGAGGTGGGACTGCAGCCCAGAATGTGTCACATGCAGGAGGAGGGGGACAGCTTTTGTTCAGGGACTACCCCCAATCAACACGCCCCCCCACCCCCAAGGAGACTACTAGGTGCATACCCTCAGAAGTGGCATTCCAACGCTCAAGGGTTTGTGCTGAGAAGCTTTCATATCCACAACACACACAACCGACCTCAGCTGAGCATACATGCCTGAGTCTGCATACTCCTGACCTTATGTGATTTGTTAAGTAACTATTGTAAACTAGAGGTGGGCAATATGAAAATATATTGTTGTCACGGTGTAAATTAGATCCTTTCCTAGGTAGTCCCTGAATGTGTCATGATATACATATTAGTACACCTCTGTATGGAGGCAAGAGGCACAGCGTGAATCAAATACAGGACAAACGTTTCCTTTCTTCTTATTTTATTTTTAGTCTCCTTGTTATTACAATGTCTTTTATTTTCCTATCTTTTTTAAGTAAATCCTAGGTTATCTATTTTGGAAATTTGCACAGTCTTGGGTGTGATTTAATGTATATTTTACTGCACGTTGTACTTGTACTGTGTATGTGACAAATAAAGAAATTACTAGAAACAACCTAACTGTTCCTAAAAGAAGTATAAATGAACCACTATGTGTAATTTAATGCATTTGCCTTTTAAGAAACACTGTATCATGATTTCATTAGCAAAGGACATCATGAGGAAACACAAAACCCATTTTTGCGCAATCATCTACTGAAGGAAAGAAGGCTTAATAACTGGTGGTGCCACCTTTAATAGCAACAACTGCAACCAAACACCTTCCTTTAACAAGAGATCAGACTTCTACATCACTGTGGAGGCTGTTTGGCTCACCAGATGTAAGTGGACCCAAAAAGTCTTCCAAAAAGTTCTGCTTTCATCAGAGGATTCTTCCAAAAGGCTTAAGGTCATCAAGATACTTTTGGCAACAGCTTCATTACATCAGTCCTCCCCTATATTGCCAGTACTTCTAGATCTCTAAACAACAGCATATATCATGAAAAAGAGTTCTAACTTATTTGCAAACCTCAGTAAAATATAAAAAATATATTGCCACACATGTTGTTTATCATGAAAATACCACAAAATATCATGATGTTACTTTTTTGCCATATCACCCACATCACTTTAAAACTCTTTTGCATGAAATGTGTGGTCACGGCCATCATTTTGTTGTCAGTTTTGCACGTTGTGTCAGATTAGTCTTTAAGCCACTGCAATTTTGTGCCCAGCTCTTATAGCACTTTTGTGGGCACTCCTTTTTTTTTAACTTTGAAGTCTGATAATGACTGGAAACCATAAACCATGATGCCAGACGTATCAGTCCACAGTGCGCTGGTATGTCGGTTTTGAAAGAAGATCAAGCCACTCAAATGGCATTGGAGCTGATTCAAGATTATAAAGGAGCAAAACAGTTTTAGTTGAGTATGATGTGCCTGTCTGTATCCCCTGGGCTCAAATGAACTCTGCACTGTTGCAGTTCGGTTAACACCACTGTGATTTTTCTGCCCCGCTCCCCTGTATAGTTCTGGGCCTAAGTTGTGCGGAGACATGGCAGTGGGACCAGATTATCAAGTTTCATCCACTATTTTTAGTCTCCTCACATAAAAGAAATCCAGTGCTGAGCTCACTGTATTAGTACAGAGGGGGGATAATTAAATATGGTTAATGGTACTGGGACATCTCTGATCCGCATCTGGTATAGGATTTGAGTGGAGGAGGTTTGAGTTCTCTCCAGAAACTTTGGTCATGCAAAACATTTACAGCTCTGTAAAGCACTGACTGTGCTGCAGTCTTAGTCCAGTCATGGACTCTTTAATAGATCAATTTATCATAATCCCTCCTTGTGTTTGAAGGGCCAGCCGATAAAAACATGCTTTTTTCTGAGCTTGGATATAGGACGTAAGCACAAACAGATCACTTAAAGTTAAACTGCAAAAATAGGCCAGTTTGAATTCACTGTTTTTCTAATGTCATGAAAACACATTAACATAAATCCACATGTTCAGCCCACAGTAGTTCACACTGAGTTTATAGGGAGTGTTGCACCCTGTACTATTTTATGAATAAAACAACACAGAGCATTTACAGCTAAGTGCAAAATTTTACATACCCCTGGCAAATTTTGACTTAGTTACTTTAATTCAACAAGCAAGTTTCTTCTTGATTGGAAATGACACAGGCACCTCCCAGAAGATAATTAGACGATATGCATCACTGTGGAAAAAAATATTTCTCAGCTTTTATTTACATTTGAATAAAAAAGTGGCATGTTCAACATTATTCATACCTTTTGCAAACTGTCACAGTCTATGGGAAAATACCAGTGGAGATTGCTGTTATAGCCAATAAAGGCTTTTCTATTGATTATTAAGAAGGGTATGAATAATTCGGGACATGTCACTTTTTGTTCAAATGTAAATAAAATATTTTTCTCCACAATTACGCCTCTTGTACATCGTCTTATTATCTTTTGGGAGATAATAAGTCAAAAGATGCCTGTGTCATTTCCAATCAAGAAGAAACTTGCTGGTTGAATAAAAGTCAAAATTTGCCAGGGGTATGAATAATTCTGGGCTTGACTATATATATATTGGTGTTAAAGGCAAAGGAACAAAAATAGACTGTTTAATTTTAAGAGGGGGGGGTTTGCATTTATATAAAGGGCTAAACTCATTCACAAAATGAGAAAATGCAACAATGATTTTTTTCTGTTTTGGGATTTGGGAAGCATGCTAGTGGTAAACTTCAGACCAGTACCCAGACAACACAGAGAAAATAAATTCTGACTGGATCATTTCCTGTTGGTTCTTTTAGAAGTTTAAATCTATTGTTTCAAACCAAATTGTAATAATAATAATAATAATGAACTGAAAGCTGCAATGCAAAGTGCAAACATTATTAAATGCAAACATTATTCAATTGAATAAAAATGACACAATTACATTATTTGTGTACCTTCTCTGAAAGGTTCTCTGTTTTTGACAATTAACTCTACAAAACATCATAGTCTTATGGAAAAATATAGGTTATACCAGGAACATAGAATACTGGTCTTTTAAACAAAGGGCATTGAAAGCTTAGTGATATTGCTGTTATTATTAGTAGTAGTATTAGTAGTAGTATTAGTAGTTGTATTAGTATTAACAACAACAGCAACAACAACAACAACAACAACAACAACAACAACAACAACAACAACAATAATAATAATAGTAATAATAATAATAACAATAATAATAATAATAATAACAACAATAAAATAATAATAATATAATAATAATAATAATAATTAATACTTTGTGCACATTATGTAGCAAGTATACCATTATCAGCAAAATACAAGAAGAAGAAAGTTAAAAAATGTTGTGCTGACATTAACTGTACCACCAACCTAGTCCATTGTGACCTTTCACATACAAACAAAACATAAATCATTAGAAATGCATACCCCTCTAAATCCCGAATAGGATTTTATTGCTCTGTGAAATTTGTCAAACCTCACAATTGCTGTGAAGGAACATTTTTGGCAGAGTAAGTTAGTATTTGGCTGATTTGATATGACAGACAGGATTTGTCAACAATATGTACTGAAAAAGCATTTTGTGACATTAGGATTTTACAACAATTAATTAAAAGTGAGCTCCACATGTAGAAATGTTGAAAACCCTACTGAACGACAGGCTAAAACCTGAACAACGCTGAGAATTTAAAGACCCCTTTAGGAAGAACGAAGCTTCAACAAAACTGTCATTGCTATAGGGAATCTTGGCTTGATGTTGGATTCCCTGAATTTTGTGCACTGTATATAACCCCCGTAAACACACGCTGTGAAATCGTGACAAATACACACATTTCATGGGTATATGGAGTTGAAAGGTCTAGCCTTTCCCACCAAAGCAGTTCAGAATGTACCATTGTAAGTGTGTTTGTATTTGAGTGCAGAGGAGAAGGGGAGCCACCGACAGACAGACAGAGTGAATGGGGAAGAGTTAAAATTTACAACACTCTAAGGATCTTATTTAACCCTAAAACATGATTTACCTTTAACTCTTAAAATGCCCAGAACCGTTCGACAAGTTCAGGCTTCTATGGCTCAGACCTCAAAGTCAGTTCTTTAAAATTGATTCAGCCACTTTGCACTGTTTCTACACAGCAACTGAATAATTAGCCTGAGAATTTAAGGGGTTAATCTCCAAGGATACTGTGGTTCCAGATTAACATCACCTGAAATAATTCAGGTAAAAAATAAATGTAAAAAAGACACCACAGATGGAAGTGCTGACTTAGAATAAGCTTTGATTATTCAATAACTGATCTCTCCACTTAGTTGATTAAGCAACTAAAGTTTGCTACTTCAGTTTTGCGCTGCAGGTACGAGGCAATGAAAGCTTACAGCACAGAAAATATATGAAGTTTATCAACATATATGTGAGAATATGTTTAATGGTTTTGGCAAGAGGGATTCATTTCCTCATTTTTACAGACGACAGAGACCCAAATCCCATTTACATCAGCACCAGCAGGACACTCAGTCCATCTCCCGAGACAACGATTATTTTTCCTCCCATCATACATACAGCAAGTTTATGCCGATTCTGAACGCTACACTGTTGTGACTATTTCAAAACCAAGCACACAATTTCTTTTGAGCTCTTTTGTACAGTCTTTGTATATACCAGCAAAATTGCTGACAAAGCTGACAAAAAATCATTTTCTTATTTGGAGATTACTGAAGACCAGAAGTTCCTTTGCTGTTCTCTTCAGCTTCTCAGTTTTCTTCACTTTAACAAACTTATGCATCTCAATACTGTCGAGTTTTGTTAGCTAAGACTGGAATCCGATCACTAAGACAAATGTTATACGGGCTCATTTAGAAGCTTACCAAGGAGGTTCTCTCACAATCTGATTTTTTGAGACAAATAAAGATCAGTGCAGCAAAACAAAAGGAAGAATTTTAGGATCTTAAATTGGATTTGGGCTGAGTTGAGTGTAAGGCTCTTTCTCAGGAACTGAACTGAAGAAGTATGAGGAAATGGTCAAATGTCCTACTGATGTTAACAGAGAGCTCAATTTAAAAGGCTGGACAAAGATAAGAACTTTAAGATGTTTGCTTTGACTGTTTTTGCTATGTGACTTAGAACTAACCCACAAGGCTACCAAACACTCAGCCCACAACTGATAATACACCACTCTGACCCAGAGATGTGTACGCACATAAAGATGAGATGTAATGCGACCTTGGCCTTCATGCTCAGCCCAGTTTCTAAAATCAAGATTTATTCTTACAAGCCTGTGCCTTTAGAGGTGTAGAGCACAGTCTAAAACAATGAGCAAAGATTTTGTTCACTGAAATACAGACTCAAGAATAAATACACATAGACTGACAAGACAGGAGTAACTGGGTAAACTGGAGTTTTTAGTGCATCAAGCATCTATAAGCAAGTAGATCAGGTTTTAAAGTTGATTTCCTCTCTTTTTGGAATCTTTTTGTACTCATAAGTAAAATAAGAAAACTCCATAGTGGGCATGTGAAGAACAGCAAAGCAATTCAGGTGCTGAACCATAAGAACAACAAGGTTAATTAACTGCTTTCCTCACAAATATGCATGAAGTAAAATTATTATCACTCATAAATAAGTATTTAAATATGATTCATGGATTCAGATTTGACAAATTATTAATTATAATTTAATTCCTAGTATGGCTGTAGAATATCCTAATACAGGACCTGCAGGACCCAAACAAATCTGGATTGTTCTCCAGTATGCTCAAGGAGATGTGCTACTCTTTAAAGAAGACCTTGTATTGTGCAGTCACAGCCCTTGGCAAACAGATAAAAGTAACATTTCGTTTCCCTGAAATGGCTTTGTCATAATCGGAGAGTGCAGATTTTCATTTTCTATAACGTTCATAAAATCAAATATTTATGTCAAAACAAAGCCTGACTGCGCCATGGCAGGGAATCCATTGCCAGGCATTTGCTACGAGGCATTTTGTGCTGAATCAGGGAAAATGAAGCATAGTCAAGCACACAGCCTCAGCAATATTTACCCAACAGCTTTATCACATTTCCTTCAGGAAAACCAACCACCCTGCCTATTTTTATGTTTAGCTTTCAGCAAAGACTTTTCTACTTTTTTGAAGCTCTTCAGAGTATTCATAAAACAACAAATACACTTTTCCACCTCGGACTGCGGAAAGTTTCTGAGAACTGAACTGGCTGTATACCTGCCTGATACACACTGTTATAAACAGCCAATAAAGAGTATTGATACCATACTGGTACAAAGCCAGTCTAATATAACTTCTTTAGAGGTGCCTAGAGATCCAGAGATTTATATAATTTCACTTTTTAGATTATATACCTTGGTAAAAATAGAAAATCTCAGAGCGTGCTAAAAACGTCTGACTGGTAGTGTATATAATGGGGAGCCATCCTACCCATGCAGAAAGGTAAAAGACAATTGTGCTCTCTTGAACACCTGGCTACGGATGGGTGCAGCACTCATGAGTCCCATATTTAACTTTTTTTTTTTTTTTGATTGCACAAAGCAGCAAAAAATGAACTGAACAGAACAGAGCCAAGTGCACCCATGCATTAGGACTCACCATATAGGTGCACTTCCAGGATTTGGTATCTATTACAGTTATTCATGCTGTCAGTAGAAGCTTTGGATCTGATGCTTGGCATGTTGCATGGACCAGGCGCGATGCAGGGACCAGACGCAACATAGTCTGGTGCACCCCTCCAGCACAGTGAGCACATGTTCCTTCCATATATCTCTCTAATATTCGCTCGCTCCATAACAACCTGGTCGAACATCCTCTCAGATTTCAGATGACTACACTACAGCAAACACCTAGCTTAGCCATTTAGCTCAAGGGCTTAACATTAGATAGTTTTCAACTGTTTGTATGCTGCATATTTGCTCTTGCTTGTGGCTGATGTTTGTAAAAGGTAAATCAGGAAGAACTGATATATCACCCACTGTGCAGGTGGTGGAGATTTTGCAATGTTTTCTTCAAATGGGCAATAATCCTCCACCACTGCCATGTTGCCTGCTTTAGTTACAGACCATTTTCTGCCTCGTCAGAAATAGCATCAAGGGATAGAATTCTTTAATGCTGACAAGGACACAGTTTATGTTCATTCTAGTTCTATTTTTACTTTACAATTAAATCATGTTTCGCTCAGTGGTGGTTGGCCTAGTGGGTAGGATACTTGCATCTGGACCAAGAGGTCATGGGTTCAAATCAAGACCCTTAAGCCCAAGTTGCTCCAGGGAGACTGTCGCCTGTAGTTAGGGAATGGAAGTCACCATGTATAAAGAGTGTCTGCAAAATGCCATGAATGTAAACTCATAAGAGAAGGTGAGAAAGTATGGTTGGTTTCAAATGCACTATTCTTCCCACAGACTGTCCAGCTGTGGGACTGACCCCAGCACGCCTTCAGGAGCACAGTACCACCCATTCTCCCACACACACAGATTCAATCACACTCCCTCACGTCACACTTTTCCTTTCATTGATTGAGAACAATAAAATCTCTCCACAAAGCTGTTTCCTGCTCCTGTCCAAACATGGAAAACTGGCCCTTTCTCTCTGAATACACACAGAGCAACTTTATTATTTTCCTTAAATAATAATAGATCCCCATATTGATGAAAAATATGTTTCTTTGAATAATTTCTGTTGACACAAGCACGTTTACCACACGCTGTAGTTTGGAACACTTAAGAGATACTGAGGGAAAACAGAGTTGAAAAACAAAACCCGCGATACGGAAGGTTAAAACTTGCCCATCTGATATGATTGTCTATGACTGGATCTTCTGCAGTTTGTGGACCTGGAGACTCACTGAATGCAACCATGCCTTTAGAGGAAGATGCCGCTCTGCATGTACAAACTTGAGCCATAGTTTGCAATCGGCGACAGTCCATGCGATCCAGTTACAGTCTCTAAAGCATCTGGAATTCTTCCCATATTTGTTTCACAATAGAGGTTGACGACAATGATGTTTATATCAAAACCCTTTGTGGTAATAATGGTTAATCTTTCTGCTTCCAAAGTGTCTCTCTCTCTTTCTCTCTCTCTCTCTCTCTCTCTCTCTCTCTCTCTCTCTCTCTCTCTCTCTCTCTCTCTCTCTCT
>JBBJLR010000037.1:4092115-4102213 GCA_037577145.1 Brachypetersius gabonensis
TGTGTGTGTGTGTGTGTGTGTGTGTGTGTGTGTGTGTGTGTGTGTGTGTGTGTATATGTGTGTGTATAAGAGTTTAAGGACAAAAACCTACAACCATTGTTTATTTTTTGCAAATAAAAGTGTGTAATGAATCACTTTATTCTTTTTGTGTGTCTGTGTGGGTAGCAGTTCGGGTTGGGGGGCCTGGCTTGTCTTGGATACAGGCAAGTGGGGCTTTAAGGAAAAAAGGTTGGGAGCCACTGGTGTAGAGCATGCTTCAACACACATCATGGTCTTGTTAACATACACAATATGTCTGCCCTTAAAATTAAAGGCACCAAAAAGTGACGTCAAGTCAAGTTTGTAGTTGTATTTATTTGTATTTTTATTCTTATCAATAGAATAGTTTTAAATAATAGAGAAACTAAAGAAATAAAAATAGTACAAATAGATAGATAGCAGGCATGCCAAAACTTTTCATTCGTCTTTGGGAGACATAGTGCAATGTTTGTGGTGGGCCATGAGCAAAAATACAAGATGATGTACAAATGAAGGAGGGGCATTTTAATGTAGTTTTTACTTGTCTTTTGTTATTAAAACACTCCAGAAACACAATTTACACCTAACAATGTGATAGGTTATGTAGTATAAATATTTGTTCTTTCATTGTTTGGGGCTAGATTTAGGGTTTTTTTGGTAAATAAAATTAAACATTCTCAGGGACCGACTTTGGTCTGCAGACTCTGACACAGAATAAGACCACCCTAAAGCAGTGGTTATCAATCACAGTCTTGGGGACCAACAGCACTGCACATTTTTAGGTTCAGCACACCTGAACCAGCTTTGAAGAGCTTAGTAATTACTTCTTAAGCTGGATCAGGTGTGGTTAGGAGGTGAATAGCAGAAACTCTGCAGGGCAATTTGTCTCTAGTACTGGGACTGTAAAGCTCAAACTGGTCCTCACGGACCCTCAGGTGGTCCTCATTTTTGAAATGCTGGAACATATGAAGAGAACAAAAATATGGTTACCGGTTGAAGAACCACAGCTTTAAAGAATTTTTTTTCTAACATAAATGTCTGAATGTTAAGAACCTTTTCTAAAAGATAAAGAACCTGCACATGTTATAAAATTGCTATATTGGTTCTTCCTAGAATTGTGCATCCAAATAACAAGATGAGACTTTAGTTTTAAAGAAGTTCTTTTTTTTCACTTTATACTTGCATGGGAATGGGGTGAAACTCTCACTCTTGATGTAAAACCAGTTCTGCACTTATGCTGGATTCCTCTCTAATAAAACTTTAATATTCAGCTGAGCTGGAACTATCAGTTCATCAGTCATGTCATAAAATAGAAACAGATCATTTTTGTATTGAGATTGAGCTGTTCACCGAGAGCCATGCAAAGACCTTCAGAGTGGCAGGTGTTTGACAAACCTTTTGTGGAAAGTAGAGTGTGATCTGTTGATTTGTCGGGGAGGGTTGATGATGCACAAAAAAGACACTCAACACCCACACATTCCGATACTCACCTGTTTTCAAAACAGAAATAAAAAATAAATTACAAGTCATGCAACTAGCAATCGCATGTGTCATTTTATTTAAAAAAAAACACATTGTCACGCATGTTATTTAAGCCTGTGTTAACAAGCCCACGAACAAGCAGAGTTAGCATCTCACAGCTGCACACAAAGGAACCATGGCTCATCAATTAAAGGCTTGACTCAATCAGTCAAGCCCTAGAAAAGGCAACAAGGGCCCAGGTGAGCAGGTCGAACGAGGAGGGGGCGATGAGGGCTTTGGTGGGAGGGAGGCACACAAAAGAAAATAAGAATCTCTCCCTTGATTTGTTCGCCAAGTGGAGCAGTTGGGTTCAGCCAAATCCTCAGTAATTCCATTAACTTGAACCCCACCGTGTCTCCAACTGAATTAACAAAGTGGAAGAAAAGGAAAGGCTGGCAGAAACACAGGCACTTGGGGGAGGGCTGAGATAACGCTGAATAGCAAGAGCCTCTTCGCTCTTTCAGTCAAGAAATCTACTCCTAATGAGTAATGAGCTATCAAAGATTGGCAAGGAAAGTCTGCTAACCTACAAATGTGAACATTTGTCAGACGTCTGGTGGGATGGTACTGTTCCAACTCATGATAAAGTTGAGCAGCAGCGTTTCCTCACTCCCATCCTGATTAACAAGGCTATTTCTGAGAAGCCCGGCTGCTGTGTGTGCATAAGCAGTGATTCTTAAGCTGTGAGAAGTTAACCATTCGGACTGGATCCTTAACCGCTATATGGATTATAAAGAGAGCTGTAGTGACACTTTAACTTTTATAGCATAGTAAATATTTAGCCCTCTTTAGAAACAAGGTCAGGGACTGGTTTATTTCACTATAGCAGCTGTTATTGCACCAGAAAAGTGTTAGCATGTTAGCGTGTGATTTATGCAGCTTGCAGCCCAAAACTCCATTAGCTTTATGATTAGAAAGCCAGATCGTCACTTTTCAGAATTAAAGAATTGATTGTAGAGTAAACACTGATATATTTTTGAAAAATAATGGCCATTTCCCAGTCCATACTGCCCATTCATGGAAACAAAACTGCCAAAACAGCCTGTTTTGAATTCCCTTTTGTTGTGATGTCACAAAAAAGACACTACAACACGGAGGACTGCCATCTGCAGAAATTCTCAGATGACTCAGCAGTAGTCGGATGTATCAGGAGTGGGGAATACTTGGAATACAGGATGATTGTGGACAGTTTTGTGGACTGGTATGAGCTGATTTAGCTGCAGCTCAACATCCAAAAAACAAAGAACTGGTGATGGACTTGCGAAGATCATGATCTCCTGTCACTCCAGTGTCCATTAAGGGGGTGGATGTGGAGATTGCTCAGGACTACAAATACCCAGTGTACACATTTACAACAAGCTGGACTGGTCTAAGAACTCTCTGGCCACTTACAAGAGGGGTCAAAGTAGGCTGTACATCCTACGTGGACTCTGATCCTTTAGAGTCTGCAACACCATGTTGCAGATGTTCTGAGTCTGTTGTGGCCAGAGTAATTTTCTATGCTGTGGTTTGCTGGGGTGGTGGCATGAAAGTGGCAGACATGAAGAGACTTAACAAACTGATCAAGAAAGCTGGCTCAGTGGTGGGTGGGGTACTGGACAACGTGGAAAATATGGCTGAAAGGAGAACATTGTCCAGACTTCAGTCCATCATGGACAATGTAGATCACCCCCTCCACAGTGTGGTGAACGAACTGAGAAATACTTTTAGCCACAGACTGACCAGCTTAAAGTACTCCACTGTATGCCACAGAAAATCCTTCCTTCCCACTGCCATCAGACTCTAAAACTCCTCCCTCAGTCACACATTCATACAATAATTAATTACCGGGTTAAATAACTATAATTATTGAAAGATTATGAACATTATTTCTGCTATGATGTGCAACAGTCATGTGCAGTATTGCACAATGTTCTTCCCAGGAGCTAAAACATTATCATTATTTAAAATATCATGGGGTGTTTTCTAATTGGGTGCTAAATCACTTAATTACTTGCAATGTCTTATGTGCAAGGTTACTACTTTAGTCAGTATTACTTTTTCATTACTTAATATTACTAATGATTTTTGCAATAACTTGCAATACATTTTTCATTCAGCTATGTTACTTATATAAAGTGTTTATATCCAGCATGTCTGTATGTAGCATTGGGTATTCATATTGAGATTTTTTCTTTCTCCAGAGTTTTATTTAGATTTTATTTAGACTTTATATTATTGTTACTGTCTCTGTGTCTCTGTGTGGTGTGGCAGTCATCACATGAGCAATTTCATCCATGATCAATAAAGTTACACATAAATATCATCAGAATAATGTAAAATATGAGGGGAAAAAATGCAGGACATGGGCCTTTTTTACACTTCTTTTAACTTAAACTATCTTTCTCAAAATTAGCAGCACTCTGCTTTTCCACTGAAAGAAGTGACACATTTATTTGACAAATGTGTATATAATATATACTTTGTCCTTTAGTTTTCCGCCATCTGTGAATAATGGCGTTGATGTGACACATTAATTAATGTGGGAAGATTTACACATGCTGTAAACTAAACCAGCGTTTTTCAGTATGAGCTGGCTGAAAGTAATGGCACCTTCTTGGAGGTCATGACCATAATCGCTCTGTCCTTAAACATTCATGCTTAGTATCGCGGCAAAGACAAATAGCCAAAAATGCTCATTGTCCCTGTTCAGATTTATGATGATTATCATGTTTTTGCACCAGCTGTAATAACTCCCTTGTCAAGGCCTTGTTTGACTTTATGCTCAAACAGCGACTGCACTGTAAACACGGCCTTGATCTTGCCCTCTGCACTAATATGGCCGTGTGCAGATAAGAGAGAGGTGTAGAAGGACAAGTTAACGTCCGTCCAGGGGGGTCAGAGAGGAGGATGCACGCTGCCCTGTCCAGCCAGCCTATCCAGCAGCAGGACTTCCTGTCTGAGTGCTTCCTGCTCAGGAGCTTGCCCCAGTCCACTTGGCAGTCATTTTGGAACCGTTTCTTGTGATGGCCGTCCAAAATCACCCCAACAGTGCTGGCATGCTTACATGCTATTTCGAGGGGGTTCCCATAGTTAATTTTCATGGGAAACAGAACACAGACAAAGCATTTGAAATGTGTTATTGTATATAAAATGCAAATGTTTGATGTCATGGGGCTAAACATATTGGCTTAGTAGATCTTGACTGATTGTATTTAATAAGACCATAACCAGCAGGCCAATTGGTAGGAAAAGCACTCACTGTTCAAGTTGTGACACAGGTGTGCGTGTATGAGTGTTTGTGTATGTTTGTGTGTGTGTGTGTGTGTGTGTGTGTGTGTGTGTGTGTGTGTGCTAGAGATGGCAGTGAGAGGATAGCTGGTATCATTATTGGACAAAGTCAACAGAAAATGCTGGATCAGACATACACTCATACGAATATATTCAATATAACAGTATAGATAACGAATTTTTAAATTGGTAATGATCCTTAACACTATGTAGAGTTTTGTAGACCTTTAGAAGGTTCTTAACACTCACATGTCACAAACATTTTAGGCTTCTAATGATTAGCAAATCCTTTGTGGCTCTTTTTTAATGAGTAGGGAAAAAGAAGAAATCCAATTTAGCCCATTAACAAGCCTAGCCTGAAATAGCACAGGCTCACATGTCATATGTTGTTGGCTGGATATTCTTCCTTTGGCACTGTACAGTGTTTGAGTTGTGTTTTGCTTCCATCTTTTTGTTTACCTGTTGAATTTAAAGAATAAACCGGTATGCACTGAGAGATAAGTATAAACTGGTATGTACAGTTTCAATAAATTTACTCCTCAATATGAAAATCAATATCCAAGTCAGGAAAAAAGAAGTGTCATGTGTTCTTGAATACATCTGTTCAGCAATAGTAAGCTAATGTGACTGCAGCTAGACCTATATAATTTCAATAATTTAAATGTGTGATATGCAAATACAAACTGTTTAACAAAAAAAAGTAATATTCACTATGCAAATTTCAAAAAGGGGAAATTGAATCTCAAAGCATTGATGACTCTAAGTGTATTACTGTCCAACTGCATTACTGAATAATGTGTTAACTGTATATATTTAGATTGCTCTTTATTATATTCAACAAGGTTGATACTGTACGCGCGTGCCTGTGGTGGCTGTGCGTGTCTGCATGCATTAATGTCTCTGCAGGTCCCATCCTCCAAAAGCACCCACCCTGCCCTGTCTGGGTGGAGGCTGACGACTCCCACTCTACTGACTTTCTTATTTCAAATTCCAAGGAACAAAAGAGGCTGCCCACGGGCCTGTACAGACAAACAGTCGGCCTACAGTGCTCCAGTGGACACAGGCCGCTTGGCAGGAAGCCACTCACTGTAAAAGAAAAAAGAAATAGCTCTGTTTTTGCTTTCCTCAACCAAAAAATCGGGGAGGGGGGGCGAAGAGGGGCAACCAGACCACCTCGTCAATGGAATGTGTTCATAATTCACTTCGTACAAATGAAAAGGCCTTTGATTTAAAAAATCAAAAGTCTCCTTCACAACATGATAGTGGCCTGTTTAGCATAAACAGAGGCGGCTAGGCTTGGTAGCGCATGTTCACCTCTGAAGGTTCATGCATGCTGTGAGCTGCACTGGACAGTGAAAGGAAGGCCTGCTATTTTTATATGGTCAGTCACTGAAAACCACATCTAATATAAAAACTAAACATGATATCCAGTACCAGCACTGAAACTTGACTCCCATATTTAGCTAATATCCTTTTTTAAAAAATACCCACACTCTTCAAAACTAGCTACTTTATATTACACAATTCCCTTGAAGGAATCAAATTTATACTGTTGTCCGTTTACCCCAGAATTGAGTAAATGTAGTAAAACTCTAACCAAGCTCTAGAAGTCAATAGACACCCAAATTGATCAAAACTTCTCTCAGTCCACATCTATATTTGTGGATGTGGTTTAGGACACAACACGACTTACTATTAGTTATAAAAAATAACGTTTCCGACTACAGGCAGCCTTTCACAAAAGGGTGTAAAGGACTGATCTGGGACCAGAGTGCTCTGTTTTTACAACGGTCATTGTCACTGATTCTGGACTAGCACTCCTACTGAGGAGGTTTGTGAATACAGACCCTGTTGTCAACAAGACTGCCTTTAGCATTTAAGTTTAGTTCATTTATGCAGCTATTGCAGCTATTTATCACAGTAACTGTGTCTTAACCACATCCTCCTTCATGAAGAGCTCCATGCAGTTGCGAGTGTTTGAGGATGTTTTATCTAAACAATTTGGGTGACTATTGACTTTTAGAGTTTGTTAGCAGTATTTACCACAACTCCAGCTCTAAACTACAGAACTACAGACTCCAAACATGTTTTGGCTGATCGACTACATCTGGGCTAAGCAGAACAGCCTGTAGATTAGATATTTCACCAACAGCCATTTAAAAGTGTCTCAAACACTGCATATTCATACTACAGAAAAAATACAGGGCCAACAACATGCAGCTTCATTTGTCCACTTAAACTCCTTTATGAATAAAATCCCCAATATTCCAAAGTGTGCATAGTCAGACATTATAAGTATTAACAGCTGATGCTCTGAGAAGCTAAAATTTCATCACTGTAGTGTTGATCTAATGATTTATGTCAATTCACTCTATTACTTTTACAATTAACTAATTATACATAACGTATCCCATATCTAATCTCTGATGTTTGGATGTCCTCTCCTTCCACTCAGTCATAAATGTAACATATTTAGATTGCAAGGTCTATTAATACACAACCGAATAGTAAATAATTAACGTAATTTTAACATCTTCAAATTGCAGCAGTGCCTCAACTAGTTTGGTCATAAGGAATCTCATTTTAATGTTGGACCTTAACAGTGCCGAGAATGCCCCTGAATTTTTATTCAGTCAATCTATCGAAGATCTCTTTTCTACCCCTCACTTTTGAGTGGGTCAGCATATTTCAGCGCTGCATACTGCCCAAGGACTTCCTCTGTTTATGGATGGTGCTCTTTTTCTTGTCTGTTTGCCTGAAGCATGTTTATCCTTCATAATTACCCAAAATCCCCAACTGTCTAGACTGGGCCAGCCTGCTTGTGTTCAGAGGAGGAGTTCATGGAAGGCCGAGACCAGACGACAGCATTTTCCACTTTGTGAAGAAAGGTGGTGGTGGGCAATAGAAGATGATTGTATGTATCATATATCAAAAGAACATCAACTTTTTCAAACTTTTCTTTATGTTCTAGAATGCAAAAAAAAAAGCACAAACCGAATTGTTGATTTCTCCCGTGCCCTTCTTACTCACTAATGTAATCCTTGTGCAACAATATTATACAATATCTTTTTTAGTCCTATGTGAAAAAAAAATCCAACATTAATGTCTGTTTATCATTTTTCTTCATAAAAACATGCTTCACCGTACTGCACTATGGAACTCTACTGAACCTCCTGGCATCAGTGAGAGACCGTCGACACCTGCTGGACAAAAACTGTCACTGCAGTCCCCTGTGTTAGAACTGTGTTATGACATTTGTGTGGGTTTGCGTACCAAAACGTCATAGTTATTTTGTACATGACTGTTTACACCCTCTCTTTACTTCTTACAACCAAAAAGGTTGTTTTTTGTTTCTGTGCCTTTAAGACTGATGTTAATGATCTCTGTTCTGAATGGCTGTTCAGGCTGAAACACTTTGTTGTGAATGTGCAGGCTATTTTGCTGCAGGATGAATGGGCAGATCTAATCTAGATTGTTTTTGTGACACCACAAAAGCAGTGCATTCAAAGCAGGCTGTTTTTGCAACTTGGTTTAAATACAAGGGCTGTATTTATTGCCCAGTGAATTCTTTGAAACTGAACAATGTTTACAGAATAGCTTGAACTATTTCCACTTAAACTGAATGTAAACTGGGCAGAGCAAGCTTATGCTTAAAAAGCAGGATTATGACATTAGAGGTGTTAAATGTTAAAGTGTTAAATGTTAAAACATAGGGTATCATGATAGCATGGTATGTTCAGGTAGGCAAAACTCAGAGGAGGTTTTCATGCTTTAATTTATACAATATTGGCAAAAAATGCAAAGAAAGGGAACGATCAAAACACAGCGTGGCTTCAGAAAAACAGGAGAAGAGAAACAGTCTATAAAAAAGCTCTGGACAGAGTGCCGTTTCCGCAGTGTGGTAAATCAGGATAGTTCAGAGGCATGATGTAGAGGAGGGCAGGAATGGCAGACACACACTTTTCTACATCTACACACCTTCACACACACCATTGCAACTGACTTTATTCGATCCACATTCACTGTAAAAAATAAAAAATTGAGTTAACTTAAAAAATTGAGCTAATCTGTTGCAAAGCTATTTTGAGTTTACTCAACTTCCATTGGTTAAATCATTGTAGAAGGTTGATTGAAACTGCTGGTTTAAGTTAGGTATACCTCCCTCAGTAAGTGCATCTAACCTTCCCCCGTAAGTACATCTAACTAGTCATCATGAGTTTGTTTCAAGTTAAAAAGGGGGTTGAGTGAACTTTAGCAAACAAATAGGAAAAACTACAGACCTGAAGTTCAGTAAACTCAAAAAAGCTTTGCAGCTGGTTGCCTTAAATTTTTAGGTTGGTTCAACTTAACTTACATCTTTTAATTTACAGCTTTAAATCTTGCATCCAAACTTCTTCCACAGACACCTGTATGTCGTTCACTTAAAAAAATCAAATACAGAGATTGCAAACCACACTGATACAAAAGACTGTCATTTTCACAGGGAAATATTTATTTGACAATTCTACTGCAAGCAACATTTTCTATAAGCATGAAATGCAAAAATTGGAAAAAAAAAAGATATAGTCCAAACTCCAGTCATCCAAAAAATAAATTAATTAAAATAAATAAAAATAAAACAAAATTAAATTTAAATAAAATAAGACAAAAAGAGAGGTCACATGCACGCTAAGCATTACAGGTATTGTTTGTGTATTTTGCATACATCGCCACAGCAGTGCTGCAGCACCCACAGCACCCTTGTTTACTTACGTTTGCAGAAAAGTTAGGCTTGTCTAAGTCATTCTGTTTATTGCAAACCAGGATTAATGGTTATTATCTTACATTTGAGCCTGGATCACAGCTTTTGGCTCTCAGTTTGTTGACCTGAGACTCCGCAATGTCAGCCCTTTAGCTGCAGTTTGTCCACTAAGTCCTGCAGGCGAGCTGGATTCTTACGATCTTCCTCAGTCTGAAAAGACAGCAATGAACCACACAATTAGAGATGCTGACTTCTGCCTTGCATTTGCCCCAATATAAACAATGTTAAGTGGTTGTAAATATTAAGAGGCCAGTGCATGTTACTGTAAAAATCTTAAGATAAAGGAAATATTAAAAAATATTTTTAAAAAAACCCAGTAGATTCTGCAATATTACGAATTAAATCTCTACATAATTTGCATTTATGGAAATTGTTAAAGATATTTCTTAAAGATAAAGATATTTCTGGCATTTGGATTTTTTTAGAAAGCAGGAAAATATATTTCTTCCAGACTTATGTGTTTACCTGGTAGGTTAGTTCTTTAATAC
>JBBJLR010000037.1:4108383-4118706 GCA_037577145.1 Brachypetersius gabonensis
GTCCCCTGTAGTTAGAGAATGGAAGTCGCTTTGGATAAAAGCGTCTGATAAATGCCGTAAATGTAAATGTAAGTATTATTATCAAAGCACTAACTGAGTAACCTAGTAAGCTCTGATTAAATAGCTTGGCATACATGGGGGAAATCTCACATGAGCTCTCATCACTCTGCCCTATCAGACCTTTCCATGTGGAGCCCAAGAACATAGTGGAGGACTCGGCTCAGGAGCGAGTTTCTTCTGAGGCATCAGCGCTGAACAGCAGGTTGCTCTACTACAGCCGCCTGACTGCCTCCTCAGACAAACTACTGGTACTCTGCATGACCCTCCTCATTGCAAAACATGTTACACCCGTCAATCAATTTATTTCGCAGTACTTTGCAAGCATGTGGTTGTTAGGGGTGTAAATATTCAACCCTACAATGATTTGACAAAATTTTGAAAAGAAAACATACGGGTACAAAAATCAATGTTCAATTATGTTAGCTATATTAGACAATAAGTGAATAGTCAGTTGTTGCAAGGGAAACGGGCACGCACAAGGATCTGGGTGACTTTGACAATGGTCATTGGCTATTATGTTCATTCAGAATTGTATTTGCATCCACTGAATATATTGATAAAGAATACTATTGTAATTGATATTCCACATCGGTGCAGTTGAATTGCTACCTTCAGATGTGTTTACACACCCCTAGATGGTTAAATCTGAAAAATTATCCAGTCAAGACTTTGCCTACCGGGTGAATGAGTGCTTTGTATGGCTGAGGTCTAGAGCTAATCCCCTTTTTTCTTATCTCAACCCTCTATAGTCAGTGTTTATAACCAGCATTTCACAGTATAAGCTATATTTATTTTTCCTTTGATTTGGAAAACAGGCGCTTAAGTGTTCAGCATTATTCAAATCAAGCTGATTAGTCACATATTTGCTCTGGTTCTCTTTTTGAATGTAAATCCTCCACATGCTTTACATAAGAATGACTTGGAAGTGAGCTGTCTGCAGCAGATGACCATATGTATATCACAAGGTAATGTTTTTTGTGCTTGTCTTCTGTAGACTCTTCCAGACCATGTTATCCCTCCACCTGAGGAAATCTATATTTATAGCCCCCTTGGAACAGCATTCAAAGTGCATGGAAAAGATGGTGATGCCAAAAACCCCAGCATTGTCACCATGTATGTATAAATGACTTGCAAACTCCTTAATGTCCTAATTGAACAAAAATCACAAACATGGATACTATACCTCTTTCCTTTTAGGCCTGTTGCAACTACCTGTTATCATTTAAATCCATTATAATTTGGTGTTACTCAAGCCATTTTTGTTTGCCTGTAGATTTGCTATATGGAATACGATGATGGGGACATCTATATTGAGCATACCATGGGGTATTAAGCAGGTATAGTTTTGTTTTTCTTGTTTCTTAATATTTCTTCTTTTTTCTTTTTTTTTTCTTTTTCTTTACTTCAACAGTCTGTGTCTCTCCCCCATGTCCATTTCTTTGATTTCCAGGCTGGTTTCACCTTGGGGATTCTCATAGTCATCCTAATGGGTTTACTGACTCTTTACTGCTGCTACAGAGTGCTCAAGTCACCTAAATCAATACGTAAGTCTGCTGCACAGTTTTCCCCACGATGACTGGATTATGACAAAAACATCACTCATGACATCATTTAGGTTTTTTCCTGAGGTTTTGTGAACAGATTAGAATGAACAAGCTAACAAATCAGCAGTGCCACATTTTAGCAAGAAAAAAATCTGAGAATTAAAAAAAAAGATAAGCTTGACTTAGGCATTGTGATACTCTGGGCAATGTGGATCATGCTCTCACACGAAACACTCACTTAAACCTTGTTTAAGACCAACTACAGCCCTTGGGCAAGTATATTTACTAACGCTGGGCAACGATTAAAATTTTGATCGTGATTAACTCTATGGTTTTCATGGTTTGTTATACGCAAAATTAAATAATTAAAAAGTAGTGTATTGCACACTTTTATTTCTAAAGTACTGCTATATGAACAAACAGCAAACAGCAGTTTTCCCTTTAACACAGTTACAATTAAAATGTTTCTGTATATCTTAACTTAAACGTCAAATCAAATCAAATCAAATATCAAACCAAAGCTATTTGCCACTGCAGGGCATTCAAGTTTTATCTAGTTTGTTATAGAAAAACAAGTTGCACTCAAGAGTCCAGATTATGATAGCAGCTGCAAAGGAGGACCAACTCCAAATGAAAGTTTAAATATCTGAATACAGTGTCATTAAAGTCCCTGTTTGTGTAATGGTCAGGTGTCCAAATACTTTTGTCCATATTATATGGACAGAAGTACTGTGAAGCCTGACCCCCGCAAAAACCAGCTGAGACATAGAACTGCAGAAAAAGCAACAAACTTTCAAAATAAAAGGATTTTTTAAAAAGGTGTTTACTTGGCCTCCAGATTCCCTAGATTTCAATCCAGTTTAGCAAATGTTAGAGGTGCTGGTCAAAGTAGTCTGATCCATTAAGACCTTGCCATTTAAAGGACTTAAAGGATCTGTTGCTAACATCTTGGTGCAAGAAACCAGAGCACACTCTCCAGAGGACTTGTGTAGTCCAGGTTGATGGGTCAAAGCTGTTTTTGTTGCACGAAGGGATCAATGCGATGTTAGGCAGAGGTTATTAATGTTATGGCTGTACTTGGAAAAATGCATGGTGATGTAATTTATGATGATAACACCATATTGCCCATGCTTTTTACTTACGTTATGACTTACTCCGTGTTTTCTCAGTCTGTATTGTGACTGTGTTCTTAGATTTTGTTTGAGATTGAATTGGCATAGTGCACACTTCTCTAGAGCACATGGAAACAGAAAGAGGAGAGGCTCTTTTAGCAGGTCTGTGCCACTGTTGACACATTACAGTGCACTCATTGCTGAGCGGTTTCCTGCTGTCAGCACGTGGCTGCAGGGATGAAAGACCCTGTACTTATGCTTTTGTGATATGTGCTGCATACAGAGGGTTTTCAGTCATTCTTTTGATATGTTCTGGCAAGAGCCTTTAAAAAAAAGCTAAATATCAATTATCTTATTGTTTACCCTCACAACCTTACTTTAAAAAAGAAATGACAGAATAGAATATCATGGTTTTCATATGGAATTTGAAGAACTCAGATGCTAATAAATCCATAGAACTTTCGTTTTAGCCCATGGTGTTTTGAGGGACGTTTAGTGCTGGGCAGGCTGTGATTTATCTGTAAGGCAAAAACAGGCTGTTTTCTGCTAATGTGCTTAAATACCAAAATTATTAAGAAGCAGACACAATAATTAAACATAATGTCTTTTGATTGCAGCATGTGTAGATACCTCGGACTGGGAGTTCCCGGATGTGTGTAGGTATTACTTTGGGGCGTTTGGACAGTGGTCCAGTCTGTTCTTCTCTCTGGTGTCACTAATCGGGGCTATGGTGGTCTACTGGGTGCTAATGTCCAACTTCCTGTTCAACACGGGAAAATTCATCTACAGTAAGTGGCCATGGTGATTGTGATGTTTCCCTGATAGTGATTTCGTTACTGTGATGAATAATGAACGAAATCCTTCCTCCCTTCCGCCAGACTACGTTCACAATGTCAACATGTCCGATTCGGAGTTTGGGACGAATGGAACAGAAAGAGGTGAGTACTTTTTGATTTCTGGTTCAGCATGTCTTTTTAACTTTAGCATAACATAGTTCTTCACCAATGTAGGAGTTCTTCCTAAAATCTTTGGATTTTGTAGGGGTCCTTTAAACTTTAAAAAGGTTATTTACACTTATAAGCCATTAACAAAAAGAGTTCTCCTAAGCATTAGAGTGTCTGCCAAATGCTGTTACTGTAACTGGGTTTCTGTCCATAGGGAGCTCCGGTTTGAACTCCCACCGTTGAACTGGAGATAATAAATTGTCCCTAGATATGACTGTGTGTGGAAATGTGTTTCCTGCTTTCTGTCTGCTCAGCGATAGACTGGCATTTCTTATTTTTTACACAGCTCACACTGCAATAATTCAGAAAAGAATAGCAACCTGTGCATCTTACACACACACACACACACACACACTTCCGCAAACTGTACAAACAGTGAACAGAAAAAAGGGAAAAGTGGTCTAAAATTTTTTCCATTGCTGGATATTCTAGAAAGTTATAATTTAAGAGCATGGCCATAACTCTTTATTCACCTACTCTGTTCCAGTGGTGTGTCCGTATCCAGATCTGGATCCAGACAGGAACCGTAGTATTTCCCTGCATTATGTCAGTGACAACAGTACAGGTACAGATGTGTTCGACCACTGGTGGAGTAAAACCAACACCATCCCCTTCTACCTCATTGTTCTGCTGCTGCCGCTGCTTAACTTCCGCTCAGCCTCGTTCTTCGCCAGATTCACGTTCTTGGGTGAGACACCGAATTAACAGTTTTTCTTGGGTGGTTCTGAGGGCCACTGAAATTCTTAGCACATTTTAAAAGCAATTACATTTAACTGCATCAGTGCCGGTACGATCAGATTATAATGTACTGTACTCTCCAAAGGTACAAACATCATAAATGCACCCTAAGGGGTGCATTTCATAATCTTTGTGTACCTTACCTTAAGATACATCTTGGGTCATTTCCATTTTTACTTGATTTAGGTCTGTCCAGTTTTATTTTTATTATATGTAATAATATATAATGTGTGTATTACATACTTTTTTTTTAAGTTATAACCTGCTATTGTGTCCATTTTTTGCCATGGAAAAATATTTCAATACCTGCTAGTTTGAATCCTGATGTTTATCACAAACCAGAGCTGAGCCACCTTTCATCCTGTGGTCATATATTTTGTATATCTGATTTTTTTTTTTCCCACCAACTGCACAAGGCCTGTTTGTGTTCTCCTGTGTAGTACCGATTTGTTTATACTTCCGTGATGATGCACATTGACTGGACCTCTGTGGGTTTTTTGGATGAATGTTTTGTTTGTAAGATGAGTCACATGATCAGATCATTGTGTAAGACATCTTTTTTGTTCCTCACAGGCACAGTTTCCGTGGTCTACCTGATCGTTTTGGTCACTCTCAAAGCCATTCGACTTGGATTTCATCTGGAGTTCCACTGGTTTCATTCCACTGAATTTTTCGTTCCAGGTAAATGCCGAAGCAGCTTTCCAGTAAGCAGTGACTCACTGTTAACCAGTCCTGCACAACAGAGAAAGTATGGGTCGACGTTACAATGAAGATACATTTAGGAGTTGGCATTAATTAGTTGCACATGTTTTACCCCTAACCATCAGACTACATGTTTTACATGAGTTGCTTAGTTCATTGTGAGTGTTGGTAGGGAACAAATAAACTTTGCTGAACTAAAACTTTGTAAAAATCACCCATTGTTGTTCAGATGTTTGTATCTGCCACACAGATTTGATCATTAGGCTCATAAAGGAAGGCATTTTATATAGCTCGATTGAGGCCACACAGATCATTGTCTCATAACACATCTGCAGATGATTAGGCTTATTTTTGGGGAGACTTCATTTTAGAAACCAGTTCAAGTCCCAGTTTTTTTTCACATCCTTGTAATTTATGCAGGGCACAACATATATTTGTTTTGTCTTGTTTAAAAAAAAATACTCGAGGAATACTTTTTTTATACAAACAACTTAAGTCTTTGCCATAAATTAAAACGTATACAAGCACCCAACTTGAGTGATTCAAAAAGCATGCAAATGTTACATTTTACCCCACAATCAAGGCTGATTGTAATAAATCGAGGGTCATGAAGAAAGACAAGCTGATGGTGCCAGCATGATGCTCTTGGCAGAGTTTTAGGAATCTTTGTATCCTGGCATTCATGTGGATGTTATTTTTGGCATGTATCACCTGCCTAAACACTGCTGCAGACCAGGTGCGCCACTCTCCGCCACTGACATTCCCTAAAGGCACAGGCCTCTTTTAGCACAATGCAAAACATCTTCCAGAACAGAATGGTTTGAGGAGCATAACAAACAATCCAAGGTGTTGGCCTGGCCTCCTAAATCCCCAGATCTCAATCCAACAGCTTCTACTTGAACACGATGCTGCATTATGTATTCATGTTCAGGCATGTTATGGAGGGTCATTCAGGCTCCTACACATTGTAGGAGTGGCCTGTATTACCTAAGCATTCTCAATGATTTTCACAATGCACTGTTTATCTTGATATTTTGCCTTTTTCAGGTCAGTTGGTGAACTGGTTCAAGCCATGTAAATAATCTGCATAGGTCAGCTCAGGCATACTTGGAAAATACTGAACAATGCAGACCAGCATTAATCCCTTAACCCTGATTCTGTTCTGTGTGAACTTCAAGAATAATCAGTGGGATAACTATATAACATCCAAAATGTTCCTCACATCATTCACTTGGAGTATGTTATCAGTGTAGTTTTTAAAAAAAAAAAAAACCCAAATGTTCTCTTCCATTGATTTCTCATCTGTGTGTTGGTTTTGTGTAGAGTTCAGGTTGTTGTTCCCTCAGCTGACTGGTGTTCTCACGCTGGCCTTCTTCATCCACAACTGCATCATCACCCTCATGAAGAGCAACAGAAATCAGGAGAATAATGTGGGTGCCCCTTTCCTTCCATTCCATACCGTTATCCCAGGTCCCTATAGTCCACAAGCTTTTAACTTTCGTTTGACTATGTATTAACCTATAAAATACATAGAAGTGCCAAAAAGGGTTCTTTGTGTGATGCAATAAAAGAACAATTTATATATAAAGAACATTTAAAAATATATGAAGAAACAGTGAACAAAAGAAGAGAACTTTCTTTAAGAACTGTTCATTGTGTAAATAACAGTATTTCTGATCTCCTTAATTTCAGTGTGTGTAATTAAAAAAACAAAGAATCCAGAATGCATTGGTTATATTTAATATAATTAAAATTGTTTTACTCTAAACTGTACAGGAGTTCAGATGAAACTGTTAAAGCGTGTCTTATCAAAGCTGTTCTTATGAGGTTTTACCTAATGATATGGGAATTGTAGACTAATCCCGATATCTGATATTTTTCAAGTACATGTATATTGAAATGCTGATGCATAAACCATGTACAAGTTTTAGTATTCTGGAGCAATTTATTTTCTGTAGGATTACATACACAGAAAAAGTGCAGACTGTTTAGTATATTAGCCCAGTCCTGACTAAAGCCAGTACCAGCGTGGCATTGTTTTCTCCAAACGTGAAGGAAGTAATGCTTCAGCATTCTAGGACAACACAAAGCTTCCAACCTTGTGGACACAGTTTAGGGAAGAACCTTTTCTGTTCCAGCATGACTGTGTCCTAGTGAACAAAGCAAGACCCATAAAGACATGGTTGGATGTTTGGCGTGGAAGAACCTGACTGGCCCCCACAGAGCCCTGACCTCAACCCCATCCAACACCTTTGGGTGGAATGGAGACTGTGAGCCAAGTCCCTCTTGGTGTAATGGTCAGGCGTCCCGATACTTTGGCCTAAGTGGTGTATCTTTGTGGGAGTTCTGCCCTGATATTTTTAGACACCCCTTCCCATACATTGTGTGATCGTAGTCTTGGTGGACAACAATACCACTGTAGTGAGATATTTGGGAAGAGGCGTGTTTATTGTGCCCTCTGGGTTTCTCGGAGTTGTGTTTCTAATACGAATAGTTTTGCAATCTCAACAACTGTCGTGCTTTGCATAGGAAACAGGTTTTGAACTGTTGTTTGTAGGAAGGAATGGTGGTCTGACTGTGCTCAGGAAGTCTGTGTCTTTATCCTTACCGAAGAAGAACATAAAAGCTATTGTCAGCATCAGTATGACTCTGTGTATCACACTTTGGTCGAGTCGAGCATTTCAGCTTCTTTCACATCATGTTCTATTTGTTTCTTCTGCACTTTCTGGTTGCATGCTATGCTACACTAGCGGAAAATTACTGACCTTTCTTGACATCTAAAGCATGTTTAGGTTGCTTGCAGAACAGGTAAATTGAGCCAGAGAACGTCACTCTTATTGGGCTTGAAAATATATTTGAATTTATTATCCTACCCACTCTGTTGCATGAAAATACAGAAAGTTAGCATAATTTAAAAGTCTACCTTTATCAATGAGGCCTGTAAACAAATGCATGTAAATAATCATTCCATTTATTGCTTTTTTCTTTGTTAAATTAAATTAAGAGAAGCAGTTTGGGGTAGTTTAATAGGGAATGGGATGTTAGACTGTTATGTGAGGTTTTGGCCTAGAAAGCGTTTTTTAAATTTACAGCTCGCACTCGGAAGGCACTGTAGATTCACTGCCTACGTTAGATTGTATGTAAAATTGCTAAATTTGTGCGGATGTATTTGCGCAGACATCACAACCCCCATGAACATAGAACAACAGATACATTTATCTACAATGAACCACTTTACGTCAAAACACTTAATGATTTTTTTTTTTTAATTTCTAATTGCAAAATGAGGGGAATTCCCCTTCAAGTGATTAAAGTAATCATTCTCTGTAAAAACTGAAGATCTCTCAAGGGTTTGTGAAATAAAATATAAAAGAATGAAGCAATTTCTCCCAAGGAGACCTTTTCAAAATCACCTGTCATGTGCATGTTGTCTGTAACACTAGACACTGACTTGATGGTTGTGTGTATGTGTCTTATTGCAAAAAGATTTCTTAATCATATTATTCATACTTTTAAAGGTTTTTTTTTTATTGGTTTGTTTTGGGTTTTGCAGGTGCGGGATTTGTCCTTGGCCTACCTGTTAGTGGGATTAACATACCTGTATGTGGGGGTCCTGATCTTTGCTGCCTTTCCTTGTCCACCACTGTCTAAGGAGTGCCTTGAACCAGTAAGACCTTTTTCTCATTCTTGCAAGAATAATCTAGACACAGACTTGCTATCACACTCTTCACAAACAGGATGCAAGTTAAAATATCATCTTAAATGTACTCATTTTAATTGATGTTTTTTGTTTTGTATGAGCTAAAGTAGAAACTGCAGTGAAAATTTAGTCATTATGTACAGACCAGTGCTCAGGAGACTGATGGCAACAATAATGCTTCTCAACCAATTCACTTGTACCATCACAACTCACTGTTGTACTGTTAGTAATAGATTATGCTGCTGACCTTTGACTCTCTCTCTGTCTCAGAACTTTCTGGATAACTTCCCCAGCAGCGATGTGTGGGTGTTTGTGGCCCGGACCTTCCTGCTGTTCCAGATGACCACCGTCTACCCACTGTTGGGTTACCTGGTGCGAGTGCAGCTGATGAGTCAGTTCTTTGGTGAAAACTATCCCAGGTAAACTCTCTCATATTGTTGCTAATGTAACAAAACTTCCAACTGTTTTTTTTATTGAGCATTAAGATTACCCCTGAATGTATTTTAAAAATAATTTGGCAAACAAATTCTCAGGTTATCAGGATCATATGCATAACCAGTTCATGCAGTATGTTTGTGTGGTAGCTTTTAGGGGCATTCAATGCTTCCTGATGCCACTACTGTGAACAGTTCTAACTCAAATTTTGTCTTGAATGGTGGGTACCAGTGTGTTCTAGTAATGAGTACTTTTGGACCATTCTAGTGGTCCATTTGTCATGAAATAGTCACACAATGTAAATGGCAGCAGGTGTTTTCAAATGGTCCTGATATGATGGCAATAATGTGCAGCTTAATTCATGTCAATGCCATTTTCATTGTAATTTATATGCTAATGAGTGTTGTCATGGTACTTGAATTTCAAACGATTCCGATACAGATGAAGATACTCTATACCACTTTCTATATCACAGAGGCATATATATCAAAAGAATAGAGGCATATCTTTTCAAATAAAGTTTTGAAAAGTACAAACAAAAACATCAAGTGCTGAAAATACAGCAATTTAACTATAAGGTAAGATATGACAAATATTTTAAGGTAGTGATGTAGTGTTGACCCTCCCCCCCCCCAATAAAAAAGACCCAAAAAAACAACAATTTCTTCAAGTTGTCTGAGTGCAAAAACCCTTAAACACAAATCAACAAATCAGACAGAATTACAGTATTTTAGGTTGTCTGAGGCTGTATAAGATAACAAAATATTTGATCAAGTCAGAAAAAACACAATACAATTACAGTAAAAATGATCTTAAACGTCTCCCTCTCTTTACTGTGCATTGCACATTGTGTAGCAGAACAGTAGACTGGCTATCACTGGCCTGACCAGTTAATACCAACATCTTTGTAAAACAGGATTTTTTGCTATAGCTGTTTAAAAAGACTGATGCTAAAATGAATATTCTTCCCCGTATAAATTTCTACAGTGCAATGCTACCTTTAGCAGCCCCGGTACATTACTGGGATC
>JBBJLR010000037.1:4118806-4152751 GCA_037577145.1 Brachypetersius gabonensis
TATATCAGAGCTCTACTCGTGAGGTCTTACGAGTCTTGTTTACACTGATCTTTTAAAACTGGCTGCTCATTTAATTTATGCTCTTTACTTCTTAGTTGTTAACAGTGACTTTCATTCCACACAAATGGATCATCAAATGGACCAGGCTTTATTTTCCCTCCTGTGGACATTTAAAACATTTTGATTCTGCCACTTCAGGGTTTTTATGCCCAATTTAACTGCCATGGACTTAAAATAGCACAAATGTCACGCTTGACTTGAAAATTGGATTTGCCAGTAATGTTTTAAATCAAAACTAGGTGGCTTAAAACCATGAGCTCAGTTTATTTTGGATGTAAAGCGAAAAATGACGCCCTTAATTCATGATTCATAGTGTGCAGGTGCGAGTTGTTATAACTGGGCTCAACCCTTTTTTTCTTTTTTTCAACAACATTTATCATGTTTGATGCATTTATGGTGTTATGGAGCTCACACGGATGGGTTTCTCAGCCTCATTTACTGTTCAAGCCTGACTGCCCTAAAGAAATGCATATATATGTGTGTTGTCTCCCCGATGGCTTTGTTTAGCTTTAGGGATTTCCTTCCTGAAATAGCTCTCCGTTATATCTCAGTCTCTCAGTAACCTTGTTCTCCCTGTAGCTTCCCTGTTACACAATTCAGGCATTATGAAATATATTCTTCCTCGGTGCACTTCTCTGTATAGTGCCACGTTGTGTCGTTTTCGCTTTCCTCAAAACGAATGCTTTGCACGGAAGAGGCAAATTCCAGACATTACACCTTGTGCCACTGAATCACATACATGTTAGAAATTGCTTGCACTGGCTCTCTGTAGGTGGCTTTAAAAGGTCTAAATTCTACATTTGTCTTATATTTTACTTTTCAGCCTTTTGTTTTATGTACCAAAAACAATTTCATTTAATTTTTACATGACCATTTTCCAACACTCTTTATTCCTGTTGCTTTGCCTTGAAGACTGTCTGTAACAAATCTCTGTTCTGATTGGCTGTCCTGTATTTGTTGACCTAGTTCAAAAAGTAGCCACTCCTTATAAGGCTTTTGTGAATGGGTGGGGCTAAACTGCTGACTATATGTAAATGAGTTGGTTCATGAAATGGTGAAACAGTTCAAAAACTGTTAGCAGTTTTGTTGTCATAAATGTACTGAATGGACTGGAGAATGAACATCTTTTAAAGCATTAACAGTGTTAACAGTGTTTACATACTACATTAAACTACTGCATAAAAGACAAGGCCCTGTTACATTAGCTCTTTAATGCTAGAAAACTAGTCATTTTGTTATTTTGGTATTTTGATCTTTCTCATTAAGACAAAATACTGTTGCTCATTTTTTGCATCCTGTGCAGTGTTCATTATAGCGTGTAGTGCTTATTATAGCGTGTAGTGCTTATTACAGCGTGTAGTGCTTATTATAGCGTGTAGTGCTTATTATACTGGGCAGTGCTCATTATAGTGTGTAGTGCTTATTATAGCGTGTAGTGCTTATTATACTGGGCAGTGCTCATTATAGTGTGTAGTGCTTATTATAGTGTGTAGTGCTTATTATAGTGTGCAGTGCTCATTATAGTGTGTAGTGCTTATTATAGTGTGCAGTGCTCATTATAGTGTGCAGTGCTCATTATAGTGTGTAGAGCTTGTTATAGTGTGTAGAGCATATTCTAGTGTGTAGAGCTTGTTATAGTGTGTAGTGCGTATTACAGCGTGTAGAGTTTGTTATAGTGTATAGTGCTTTTTTGTGTGCAGTGCCTCTCATAGTGTGTGGTGCTTATTATAGTGTATAGTGCTTCTTACAGTGTGTAATGCTTATTATCATGTGTAGTGTGTATTACATTGTAAAATACCTCTTATAGTGTGTAATGCTTATTATAGTGTGTAGAACTTATTACAGTTTATAGTGCTTATTATTGTGTGCAGTGCTTATTATAGTGTGTAGTGCTTATCATAGTGTATAGTGTCATAAGTGTATTGAGCTTATTTCAGTGTGTATAGCTTAGTGTACTGTGTGGAGCTTATTGTAGTGTGCAGTGCTTATTATAGTCTATAGAGCTTATTGTGTGTAGTGCTTATTATAATGCATAATGCTTATTTTAGTGTATGGTGCATAGAATAGTGTGGAGTGCTTATTATGGTGTGTGGTGCTTATTATAGTTTGTAGTGCTTGTTATAGTATATGGGGCCTGAATTAAGACACCGGGATCACATTACTTACAAGCACACTACGGAAGTACTCGATTATGTTTACACAGGAGTGAAGTGCTGTGTGCCTGCTGTCAGAACAATAGGGCATATCAATATCAGGGTCAAGCTGGACTAGAAGAAGGTCAAATCCATTGACATAGCTAAGTGGTGTAAACCTCAGTTGTGTGAAGAACAAGAAGGACGAAGAAGCCAAAGCCTTCTAGGATGTGAAGTCTTATTTTACCAGGTTTTTGCACATTTTCAGAGTCCAGCAAAAATGAGACAATATGTTTATCTGAACCATTTATCCCAGTTGGGGTTGCAGGAGCCTACAGTAGCTCTTATAGTGTGAAAGGTGGGAAAACTCTATACAAGACACCAGTTCATTGCAAGACAGAAATACAGGAAAACAAACTAATTGCCCATCAGTTTAGTATTTCTAATTCACATAACCTTCAGATATTTGAACTACGGGAAGAAACCCACCTGCTCCATGCATGGCCTGGCTGGGAATTGAAACTAAGACCTCCTTGCTGCAAGGCAATAGCCACCCACTGTGCCACAGTGCCACTTTTTATCTGAACACTATATATCATATGTAATGTTAAAATATCTCAAAAGGATGCAATTTTCAAATGAAGCCTCTAATCAATGACAAAATTGGTGTGTTCTTGGAGCATCCTGACTAATTACAGCTATTCCTTTAATACAGTCATTCCTTTTCTTTGTGTGTTTGATCAAAGTGTTCCAATATGGGACTCATTTTGGTGGAAATACTTTGACTGTCTAATAAAGGTTCACATTTGTGTTTTAATATGAAAGCACATCCACACTAGTAAATGCCAAATTAGAGTCACAATGCGACATTCTGTCCACATCATGCGGACCATATTCTTTTCACTGTAAACATTATTTTCATTTAGCACTAAGGGAATCCCCATATTTTAACCAAAAGAGGACTGAAAAATGAAAGGAGAAGTAAAACAAGTGTTGAATCTTTGCACTTTCAGCTAAGTCAGCTGAACTGGTCATGAGGATGTGTTTGTAAATCTGGAATCACGGCAGTAAATGAAAGGTTAAGTCAGGGGTGGGTTGATACGGCACATCTTTATTATGCATGATAGAATGAAAAATGGCCCAGTGGTGCAACATTTATGAATATTATTTTTTGCAATTATTTTCATTCAGTGTTTTTTTTTTTAGCATTTCTTAATGCAGAATCTCCGGTTTGTGATACTTTTGAATTTCTTAATGATTTCAGTTGAACACTCTTGAATCTCCCTCATAGTGAAGGGTGATTAAGGTATTTGGGCTCTGTGTCACCTCAGTTTTATATCCCATTAAAACAGAGAATACCTGATGACTACATAACATTTCATAAACACTTATGTTTTTATTATTTTCTGCAGATTATTGAAAACAAACAAAATGATGAAGGAACACATTTTAAAAAAGAGTTAGACAAACCAGAATATGCTTAAGATAAGGATGGACTGTTGTTTCTTTTTACTTACACTGAATAAAATTATAATCGCAGCACTTTTGTTTTTGCTCCCATTTGTCATGAGCTGAACTCAAAGATCTGAAACATTTTCTACACACACAAAAGTCCCATTACTCTCAAATATTGTTTATAGTGTTGCGTTTATATTTTTGTTCAGTATAGTTAAGCAGTTCTTGCCATAATGTGCAGTAGAACCGTAGTGGAGCAGGACCGACTCACAACTGATGATCCCAAATACATTAAGAGGGCAAGAAATTCCACTTAAGATCTCTTGACGAAGAGCTCCTGTTCATTAAACACCATTCCAGGTCGATTCCTCATGAATCTGATTGAAAAATGCCAAGAGTGTGCAAAACTGTCATCAGAGCAATAGGTGATGTTTTCAATTTTAATCTACAATGTAGGGAATAATCGCTGAATGAGAAGGTGTGCCCAAACTTTTGACTGGTAGTGTATGTATTTTTGTTTCAAAAATGCATTTTTTTTTACTGATGGTTTCTTTATTCTCAGACTAAACTCACCTCATAATAAAGGTTTTTATTTTCTATTTTCAGTATAAAGTACATTTAAAGTCTTTTTAATCGTCTTTAGCGAGGCTGCCAAATTATAAACAAAATGACTATATCACTAAATGACAAAAGTAACCAAAATGAAGGACTCCAGCAGGCAGAGGTCTTTGCACTTGAATAAAGTATGCTGTGTTTTCTATGTGTGACTGTTAGTGGACACACACAGAGGGAAGTCAGAGGTAAATCTGTTGGTCATTGCTATATCAGAGTGCAGTGTCTGGAGGCGTGTCTATACAGGGCTCTGGGGTAAAACAGTGTGTTTCTGCATCTCGCAGAGGCCCTGAACAATGCTCCTTTCAGAGCCCCCTGCTGTTTTGACTGGAATTCAGCCACTAAAACACTGTGCTGCAATTAGGCTGACCCCAGGGCTGAGGGTCAACATCTGGGTCCCTCAGTGGCTGTCAGAGCAGCTGAAGTGATTGCTTTAATGCTCCGCCTGGGTGTCACTTTTAATTTATCTTCTGATGCTATTTACTGAACACGTTCGCTCTTTTTTTGGACAGTGTCCTCAAATATGTTTAGATGTAGATGAGGACTACTGTTCTTGCTTTCACTTTTTCCTTTAAACATCTGCTCTTTATCATTTATGCAGCACTTCAACAATCTACTTTGCCACTACGAAACACAATGGACTTAAAATGTGCTTAACTCTACCTTAAATTAACCCTGAAAATGCACCAAACTCCATTCATTTGAATTAAATGGCTGTTAATTTGTGAACCGATCCCTTAATTTGACCGTAAAAGTGGATTTAAGGCATGAGTGCGAAACCCCTTAATCTTAAACATTAGACATTAAATCAGGAGGTTCTATGATTCGAGAGGCAAATTCAGTAGTTTTACCCCTTAATCAGACTTAATCAGTGTATTTTTCCCCTTAATTTTCCTTAATTTCCTAAAATTAAGGTCATTTTAAGGGGTAAACTTAAGGGGGCTGGTTTCATCGTGTACTGACAGAGCGAAATTAGTTTTTGGTCTGACACAAATTCAAAGGCGATTCAAATGAAACAAATGCATTGTCGCAAACCATTAGGGAAAGCCCTGTCCTGTACCTGCATGACTGGTCCGCTGTGCAGAAAGGAGGTCTGTAAAGACATGCCTGCTGTGGAATTGCCCCAGTGTCCTGATCTTAAACCAGCTGAACATCACTGAGATCAACTGCAATATCAGTGTCTGAGCTCACAAATGCATATATTTAAATATGTGTATGTATACAACATTATATAGCCGCGATATACTTACAAGACATACATACTGTATATAACTATATTTTGAGATTGGGATGTTCTTTTAGGTTGTATTATATGGCCAAAAGTATATAGAAACAAACCCAACTGATTTTGTTTCATGTCCCATTCCAAAAACATTTCATTTGAAGTCCCCCACCCTTTGCAGAAATACCAGCCTTCACTCTTCTGAAAAGACTTTCCACAAGATTTTGAAATGTTTCTGTGACAATATGTGAAGCACAATATACTTACAATAGGTAATGACATCGTTATCATTCAAGTCTAAATCACAACATTACATGGGATCATCATACCGCTATTAAAAACAAAGGTTTTAAGTGAAATTCTAGGAAAAACCTAGATATAAACCTTGGTATAAAACAGCACTTCTCAAATCTTGTTCACTTTAGGGACACAAATGACTTCAAATAAGTGTTTTTTTTTTATAACTTCTGTTCATAGAACTTTGTTTTGGAGCTTTGCTGTTTAGGAAGTGAAAGACTGAGTACGGGCAGAAAATCCAGTTCATTACTTTATATCTCTGACTGCGTTCTGATAAAGAGGAACACTGACCTGGATGAAGCTCACAGAGGGACTTTTTCTGAAGTGTGGCCTTTTCAGTGAACAGGGAACTGCTGATAGTTCTGTTGTTTTGTGTGTGTGTGTGTGTGTGTGTGTGCATGTGTGTATGTGTGTGACAATCAGGTATTCAGCCTGGAGCGTGTCCCTCTCCAAATAACAGTGGTGAGCCCAGACAGGCATCATTTCCACAATCAGCAGTCGCAGTACACACGCTCCATTCTTTCCAAACCATCAAACCACAGTGATGTGCTCCTTGCGGTGCAGCTCAAATCACTTGACCCTGACCCATTTCTTTATTTTCTGTCTCAAATTAGCATCGCCCTCAAATCTCAAAAGTAGAATTCATCTCAGAAGTAGAATGCCCTCGTTTCCTATTTTCGAATCGAAAGCTGTGTGCTAGATGTCTGCATGTGTCATTCTTTGGGCATTTAATTATTTTAGTAATTTTGTTAAAGGATAATACCTATTCATACAGAATTTGATCAGTAAGCTACAAAGCTTGTCTTTTTTCTTATTCTAATGTATTCGTGTCTGTATATATGTTCCATGTATATTGTCACCATAAATGTAAGCACACTGTATGGACATAAATATTGGGACATTACACCAACAAGGACTTTAATGACATTTAATGACAAAGACTTTATAATGGAGTTAGTTCTCCTTTGCAGCTGTAACAGCTTCTACTGTTCTAGGAAGGCTTTCCACAAGATTTTGTAGTTTCTGTGGGATTTTGTGATCATTCATTCTGTAGAACATTTATGAGTTCAGGCACTGATGTTGGATGAGAATGTCTGGATCTCCGTTCCAGTTCATCCCAAAGGTGTTGGATGAGGTCAGGACTCATGTTGGCCAGTCAAATTCTTCCACACCGTACATCCAGCCATGTCTTTATGGAGCTTTGGTCACTGGGACACATGCATGCTGGAACAGAAAATGTTTTTACCCAAACTGTTATGGTATGCTGAAGACCCTTCATTGGAGGTAAATGACATTTACATTTTACAAGGACACTGATTCAAGTTCTACAAAAGTAACACAAAACATACAGGATTTCTAAGAAAGAAGAAGTAGTAAAGTTTTAGTGCAGTAGATGAAAAGAAAAGTAACAACATGAAATCAGTTAGTAAGGTTCTGGAGGGGTACCCTGACAGTAAATATGTTGTAGGTTGTAGTTGTAAATACCACCTGTGTACAGTAACATGCTGACAACTAAACTGACTACTACAGTTATCGTTATAATTTGTTGTAAAGTTAATTTTATGTCTATGTCATAGCATTTTTTTTACATATTTTGTACTCTTTAACTGTAAAAAAACTGTTCCAGAGGTTTGTAACCATTCAGTTACTGTAAGTGTAAAATTACAGTAAAATCTTCAACATGTTTTTATTTTTTCACAATGTGAACTTGACCCAGTTGCGGTTTTGATTGAAACAGGGCTGTGGTGTTTGATTAGGTTAGACCTGTATTTTTCCAGTTTTATAATGAAAACAGGGCACTTTCAGAAAATGCACACACACACACACACACACACACACACTCACACACACTCACACACACGTATTCAAACACATACACATGCAGGCTTATATGTTTAATCCAGGTTGCAGTGTGTTGTATCTTTGGCAGCTGTTCATTTGTTCAGCGCTCTGGAAGAACAGTGGCTGATACACACAGTAAGACCTGCCAGGAGGAATGAACAGTTTCTTGGGTGACACACAAAAGAACGAAGACTTTTCTAATTGGTCCAGCTTGGAGGAGAGGTGGGGAGGTTTGATGGGAATGTTGATTCTCTAAGGCGCAGGAAGAAAAGATTTCTCTGCTTGTATGGATGTTATAAACTGGGAGACAGATTCTATGAGACTATGTTCGTTAGAGAGATGTTTCAGAATTAAAGAAAGAGTCTTTGATTATACTGTGTTTTGCAATGACATGATAATACCACTCAAATGTTCCGACACACTTAACAGAACATGCATGTTCCAGTCGAACATTTGTCCCATCCATTATAATCCAAATGTGAACTTTAGATTCTTTTTCCACTTCCTGCACCATTTATCCAGTGGGTGTGTTAATTCAACCCTATTTTTCCCTAACAAAACTTTATGAAATGAGTACTGCAGAACTTGTTGGGTGTATAACTACAGCATGATTGTATTGAATAAAAATGCACATCACATATGCTACAGACATGTTTATTTTTTGTCTATGGTCCAGAAGTCATTTCCTGATGGCCTGAGTGTTTCCCTCTGGGGTATTTCATTAATCTGATGTCTTCCCTGTTATTCTAAAATGTTTAAAATTATATATTTACACATATTTAGAAATATAGAGTTGTATATTACCTCTATATTGTACTGCTGATGCTATTATTACTGACTGGAAAGTAGTATTAGGGTATAAGTGTGGATCTACAGATAAAGCAATAATGAATTAATCTAAAGTAGCTTGGACTCTTGGAATATATGGAGTGGTGGTTGCCTAGTGGGTCGAAAACTTGCCTCTGGACCAAGAGGCAATGGGTTTGAATCCTACCTTCAGGATTCCACCACTGGGTTCCGGAGCAAGACCCTTAACCCCAAGTAGCTTCAGGGAGACTGTCCCCTGTAGTTGCTTTGGATAAAAGTGTCTGCTAAATGCCGTGAATGTAAATAAATCACAAAATGTATTTTGGTTCATTTTGCACGTTTTCATTAACAGGGGTGACCTTGTGTTTATGTATTCACCTCTGAGCTGAAAAGAAAAAACAAAATACATTGATGGACTCACTAACACTGCATATTGGCTTTACCCTCCAAAAACAACTTTCCCCAGTCCTTGTGCTGTTCCACTGGTGTTTGTTTTAAGCGCAAATGGACAATTTGTTGCCTTGGCAGAAACTGGACCGGCCATTGAGCACACAGGGTAGCTGTGTACTGTTTTAAATGCAGAATCACCCTGCTGGAGCGGAGCAACAGCGCTACGTAAGGACCATAAGATCATTTCCTCTGAGAACAATCCATTCATTGTCCTAAACTGACACAAGTGCATACTTCCAGGCTTAACGGGGTGAAACGAGAAAAAGCCATAATTGAAAACAGACCTAACTCTGTAATGAACAACGCTCTGCAAAACATTAATACCTATAAACTCTGCTTTACAATGGAATAAACACATGTCTGTAAAGCACTGACCTACTTATAAATATAAAGATGTGTGGCCTGCTATGTCTCAGGTGAACGCAAAGGGCGTTATAAATAGGCTTATGTGTTTCAGAAGACTACATTGTTGTTGTAGTAATAAACATAAAGCTGAGCAGCAACGATAACATCTCTTCCACTCGCTGGGCAGCCGTATTGTAAAAATGTGTCTGACATTTCCTGTTCTAATCTACCAGACAAAAGCCTATCGCCATCATCTGCTTCACTCGGGCAGGGAAAGTTAAACAAAGTCTGTGGAGCAATAAGAGAATGGAGAAACTAACCTGAAGCATCTACATATTGAACCAATCGCACAGTTTCTTTGTTTAAAGGATGAGCCTGGGAATATTTATTGCCTAGTCCAGAGGTGTACCAATCTTATCTGCGATGTCTGCAGGTTTTCTTCCCAAACGAGCAGGAACACACATGATACCACTTGGATTTGGGCTTCAAACAACTGATTGAAACCTGCAGTGGCCCTTAGCAGATAAGACCAAGTCCCACTGCGCACAAACAGTACAAAAAACTACAAACCTCCTTCTTTCTTCTTATCTGAGCTGTGGGGTAGACCTGACTAGTTTCATTCTCTCAGGTTCATATATCTGACGGATGGATTTGTGTTTTCAGCTCAAAAAATATTCACTTGTACTCAAGAATATTTGTCAGGAATCTACTTTTTCCTCAATTCACTCAGAATATTTACTGATTTTAATGAATATTTACTCATTTTATTCCTGCACCCACTTGTGACTTTTACTTTAGCTTGAGAGGATCCGAAAGGAGAAAAGAAGCACTTTGGATTGTGGTTCCTGTTACATCCAGCAATGTAACTTTACAGGAGAAGGACAACACACTCAATGTAATGTAACCATGGACTGTTTCTATTGGTCTGGTCATCATGAAATTTTGTTACAACAACTGGTAATTTTTATGTTCTCCAAGGCAACTCATGTGTGTCCAAAAAAAAAGCAAAATGAAACTGTGATGCTTTATATCTTCATATGAAAATGATGCACCCAAAAAGTCTAAATACGTTTTTTTAGTTGTGGCCTAATTTAGTCAAAGTAACGTGGGTTTTTTCTTTTACTTTGCTTGGTTTCAGATCACTTTTGTTCTTTAACTGCCTTTTTCTCAGGCTGTCACAAGTGCTGAAATTTTGGCACAGTGTTAAAGGCAGCTGGCACTTTTAACTTATGTGTGGCCAGAAAAAATAAACTGAAACTACGATGCTCTATTTTCATATGAAAAGGGTAAACCTATTGTATCAAATCCTCATAATTTAGGTTTTTTTTTTCTACTTTGTTTGGTTTTGGATCTCTTTATGTTCTCTAACTGCTAGGCTGCTGCAAGTGCTGGTCTTTGGGTTTCCATATTGAAGTGTTTTGAACTGGGAGGAGTGGACCGTAAACGCGTGGGAATTACTGAATGACAAGAAACAGACAGACCCTCCAGTTACAAGTCACGCCTTTCTCGGTCACGATTGGCTAATAGTCTGGAATTGGCGCGGTTCGTTGGGCATTATGAACCTATAGTTCCTTGCAGCGGTGCAGGAGGCTAGTTTTACTGGCCAATCACAGCGCAGGAAGGCGGGGCTTGTCTGAAAACGGGTGCAAAAATTAAGTACACCAGCCGGCTTGGTCAGAAATGACGGAAAGTGTAGCTCCAAACAGAGAGGGATGGCTGGATTTTTATCATCGATCACAGACGTAAGTACAAGTCTGTTCATTAACCATATGAAAAGCGAAAAGTAGAGAATAATGCCTAGTTGCTTCTGTGAAATGCTGATGTGAAAGCAAAACAGAAAAAAACTTGAGCAGCAGTGTCGAGTTCCCTATAGAATTGGAGGGGAACTTCCAAGTGCATCCAGCGCCTCTTCATCAAAAGTTTGACCAATTTGCATGAACGCAGCCCGTGGAGAATGTCCACCTCTAGTTTTCCTTTTTTTTTTAATTTAATGAGCTCCTGCTGGTCAGGACTGAAACTTTTTCAGAACCTCTGTAGTGTGCAGTCTTGCTCAGCTGGTGTAGAGTTTATTCATCATTTTATCCAGCATCAGCTCTTTATGCCAGTCAGATTTTATGCAGCACATTACTAAACCTATTAGAAAAAAAATGACTTAATCCAGAAACTGTTAAGATATGTCATTGTTATAGAATGTCGTTGTAATAGAACTGATGCTGTGCTGCATCTTATTTTGCTTTATCTATTAATCATTAATACAGATGGACTTGGTGCTGGTTGTGCCGCAGTTTTCAAATTCTGACAATCACAGTATTTATCATTCACTGGAGATCGGGGGGGATTTAAATGGGCGGGCCGAGTGTACATACACCCATCAGCTGCTGACAGCCGGAGTTGGCTGACTTTGCGAAGCTGACTGACTTTGTTCTCAATAAAGGGAGTTTTGTCTCACGCACAAATTCCTCCCTGTTTTGACGAGGCCACAAGCTGTGGGCCGGATCAGGGAAACACTTCCTACTCTGTCTTTTTCATCTCCTTGGTAAATGTTTGTTTTGTTGCCCACACATTGCCCCAACAAGTCTGTGACTTTATCAGCGGGATGCCACCAGCATCGATACGACATGCCTTCGCCTGGCTTTTCTGTTTGTGTGTGAGCGGCGAGTTAAAGGGAGCATTTATGGTATGAAAAACAAGTCTGTGAAACGTCTTTAATACCCACTTTAATGTGGCACTTTAAATAGCCAATTAACCAAGAAAAGTGAGGGGGGCTTTGATGAAATGAAGGGGTGGTGGGCTCTAAACTGCTGGCCCAGCTGTTTTCCCCGGCCGCTCCATGGCTGTCCAGCTCACAAGGCTAATCTGCCAGCACAATGCTTTCATTGCAGATGAAACCATCAGCACCATGCTTTTCTCTGGCCTCCAGCACTGAAGGAGGGAGTGGACCAGGCTGAAGCTGCCCAAAATGTAAGGGTTCCCTTGGAACCCTTTAGATGACATAATTTCCTCTGTGTTTGGTTTCAGTAACAGGGGCTTGGTGTGACCTGACATCAGGAGTCCTCGCATGCCGCGATTCAGCATGTCTACAGACCTGCCTGACACTGGGAAACAGTCTTTGTTTTTCATGCTCTCTCTTTCTCTCTCTCCCTCTCTTTCTTTTCCTCTCTCATAGAAACTAAATGGTTGTGTTTCAGTTCCTCAAAGAAGCGACTTCACCACAGAGTGGGTGATATGATGATAATGTTATGATAAATTACAAGCTTTCTTAGCAAATTAGCAACATGTGTTCTTCAAAGGTTCTCTAAAGGCAGCGGTTGTACACTCATCCGCCAAAACAATTAAATCACCTGTCTGACACTGTGTTGGCGCCCCTTTGTGCCACCACAACAGCTCTTACCTGGGGATGCATGGACTTCACAAGACCTCTCATGGTTGGATAAGACATTACATATTATATAAGATTTATAATAAATGAACAACGTTTGAAATTACTAACACACTCTACATTTGTGTAGTTTGATCATTTCTTGATAGGCTGAATGGGATTTTTTATCAATATTCTGTAGGGACTGTAAATCTCCTCAACAGCATCAATAAAAGAATGAGCAGAACATGCATGAATTTAAACAATATGCTGTTGCTCTGGTGTGATGTGCCAGCACTTCCACATATATGTGGTTCAATTGATCCATTTGTACTGCTCTAATATTAAACAAATTTTAGTTTTTCCATCTAAATTTGAGGCACAATAGCCTGCACAGCTCAGTGTAAGGAAAATTGGCCTTTTAGAGGAGATTTTCTTCAGTGTTACACATTATTAGACATTGCTGAGTGGTTTAAAAATGGACCAAGGAACTGTTGTGGTAGCTTTGTTTGCAAGATTGCTTCCCTCTCTACATTATGCCAAAGCAGTGGGCTGTAATTGGCTTGCTTGTCAGCCAACTCTCATTTTCTGCAGTAGTACACAGTCCTTGGCAAATCATTCAAAACTAGTCCTCTTTTCGGAAGACAAATGTTAGTCCCGTATATATTTTTTCTGCTCTTGTTGAACAAAATCAGTACCACTTCAGTCTGGATGGTAAAGAGAGATTAAAATGGCCTTGCTCTCCTCATCATTGCTTTTATTAATCTGGAGTCACACTATGCAAATCATGTTATCCAAGCCACAGTAATGACGAGTCTCTCTTCTCTGGGTATTATGTAAAACCTTTACACTCTGTACACCAGGGGTCAAACAGACAGGCTGCTGCATTATAGTCTATTCATTTCAATGCTGCTATTAAGTGTAAAGCCCTGCTTGCTCCCAGACATAGCAGAGCAGTTAGACCGGCCTGGCCCAGAGCCATACATGTTAATGATGATTCACTTAGCTGAGGTCTGAGTGGCTTTAAGAGGAACTGTGGGTCTATAGAGGTGTAACCTCCACAGCCTGGCCTAAAATAGTAGCAGCCACTGATAATATTAGACCATGCAAATGATGATAACACTGGAGAGCAAAGAGAGTTTATTAGGTACATCAACAGTCATTTGGCTATTCTTTTAGGAACTCCTAAGCTCACAGTTGATCTGTCACCCTCCACTTTGTCTTCTATAGAAAGAGACCACCTTAGGATCACCATAATCCGGGTATTATTTGGATGGTGGACCACGATAGTGGCTCATTAATGTCCACTTTCTCAGAAACACCTAGGTTCACCTGAATAATATGTGGTCATCAGTTGCAATCATTTTGAAAGTAAATGCTAGAACTCTTTGACCTTCAGGTTGTCATGTTTGGAGAAAGGGTGCACATGATCCCAAGAAGTGAAGTGAAGTGACAGAACACCATAATCATCATGAAGCAACTTTTCAAACTATTGTCAGAATTTCAGTTCGCTCTGAAGAAAGTGACTCACCCCTTTTTGCTTACGGCATAATTCAAGTAACAAGATGTTTTTCCTCTTTTTTACACTGATGCTGCATTTTTCCATTTTTTTGCTCCATTTTTTTGTAAATGCCTCACTCACATACATATGTACTTCAGTGCAGGTGTGGAAACCTTATCCACCAAACACACAGCTTATTACTTTGCTTTTGCACAGTTTATACAGCCCAGAAACCGGTTAACCCATGCTTGCTGTTACTGTTGGCAGCTGCTATAACAGTGGTAGACAACAGTGAAAGGCTGTCACACTGTTATTTCGAAAGATGAACCAGATTAAACAGATTGTATTGAAGTGGGAGAAGTCCATGATATAATATGCTGAGCCTGAGTAGACTTTTATGTTAGAGTATGGAAATTGAACACTAATAATGTTAAATGAGATAAGCTGTTTAATCTCTCCAGGCTGTAATAATGTGTCTTAATGTACTTTTTTTATAGCGGATGACTGTACTAAACCCTTACTTTAGACACTCCAGAGTATCTGAATAGATAAAAATAAACTTTTGTTGTAGCTGGAACATCATATACTTTGTATATGATGTATATATAACATCATATACATAATATACAAAAAAGCCAGAAGAAGTAAAAAGGTAGTTTAGCTAAATTACCTTAAGGTTACTGTAATTATGATTATGAGCCTAACTTTTCCAGAAATCAAAGATGTATTTGGTTGGCAGGGATCTCACCAGGCAAAGAAATATTGTCATCAGTTTTGCAACCTCCTAATTCCTTGTCATGACGTCAGAGGATCCTTACTGATGACACATTAATGCAGTGCATGATTCGTTTGATTCTGTTTTCATTACCGTTCGGAGAACCGCTAATTTCTCCGGGTGTTTTCATTATGATCACTGCTGTCTCAGCAGAGGGGTGGGATGAGGGGTGTGGCTCTGTTCAGGAGAGGAGCGCTAATCCTTGGCTGCTATAGAGTGCATTTAAAGCTTATTCACACTAAGAAACCAAATCACAAAATCATCCGCCAGTGCCAGCCAAGCGTGTCACTACACAGCAGTGTTTATTGCAGAAACCTTGTAATTTGTTTCAAAAGTAGCATTTTATTATGTGTTAGTTAATTTGTAAGTGTTAATTTTCCTACAAAAGGGATTTTCCTGTTACGTAAGAATCAAACTAAAGGTGTATGTATCCTGTATCTGCCTAGTTTATTAATTAGTTATTAATCTGAGATGTAATGTTTGTACCAGACATGACAATGACACATTCATTATTTTAGATGGTACAGTTTAGATTTGACCTCCATCAGTAAAGATTTAAACTTACAGTCTCTCTGAATGTTACTGGAGTCTATTAGCTAGCAAAATTACTCTACTGAGGACAGAATATGGTCCAGCCCAGAGCCTTTTGTGAAAAGAGTCTGCTGAATAAGTCAAGAATACAGAAGTTCAATGTTTTTTTTCCCCCAATAAATGACCCCATTCCATCAGAGACATCCGTGTGTGAAGCGGTAGCTGTGACAGTGAACCTTTGCAAGCTGACCGTCCTCATTTGCTACTCTAATTTATAGTTGCAGTTATGGAAATGACCTTCTCTGATAACTCTACTGACAAGCATACAGTGTATTACTACATACGGTACTGAGAAAGTAAAGTACACGATTCACTGTGTTCCCCTGCAGAGTGGCAGGGTTTTGGATAATAAATCTTCAGGTGAAGTTCAGTTTTGTACTTGATTTTGACTGTGCTTAAACACTTAGAAGCTAGCGGGCAGTGTCATGAGCCAGATTCCCTGTAACTCGTCTACTGTTAACAACGGAAACATTATTATGCTAAAGATGCGGCAGATTATGATGTGGTAGATTAGGCTGTGTTATAATGTGCCAGTGATCTCACCTTTATGGCCCATGTGTGTCTTTGTGCCTTTAGGCCAGCAGTGACCTAGGTTAAGCCTATGGAACCTGTGTCCCTCTCAGCTGCTCACTGTCCCTCCCCCTTGCTGTGCCAAGAGACTACCCTCCCATAGAGGAAATGGGAGATCATCATCAGGTCAAGACTTCCTTCCTTTACATACGACTGCGGTCACCCTCCAGGGCCCATCAGCACCAGCCTGCTGCTGGATCTCCTCGCTCAGTAACTTCTGTGGAAGGATCTTCTGCCATTGCGACCACAGACAGAGCACAGATTCCACCCAGGGTCCCAGAGAGCCTGTACAAGAACACAACCAGCGAGGACAAAAGTGCTGCTGTCCAAAAGGTCACCTCATCATCTGTTGTGGACAGGACTACTGACAATATACCAGATGAAGCGTCTTCATCAGGATCTGATACAGTAACGAAGGATTATGCTGCTGCTCAAGGAAGGATTGCAGAAGAAAGCTCATCAGACGCACTGAGAATACCCATTCAAAAAAGTAATATATTGAAGAGATATTACAGTATAATGTTTTTAGAAAATTGCTTGAAAAAAAATAAATTACTCTGCAACATTCCAAGGTTTTGTTATGACTTTTTTGTGAAATTTTACACCTTAAAGTATAGTAGCAATATGTAATAATATCTTATATTTTCCTAGGGATAGACGTCAGGACAGCAAAAGAGGAGGTCATTCTAGAAAAGGGTACTCCATCATCAAGCTGTCCATCCGGAGATGCATCTATAGCATCAATAAACCAGCATTCTAAGGAGTGTTTGGACTCTCTTTTTCAACAATTGCTTGAAACAGAAATCTCTAGTGTTGCAGACTTGAATTCGGGTGACTCCGCCGTTTGGGTTTTGCGCCAAGACACTCCAGAAATCATGAGTGAAGCCATTCCATCTGCTTCTGGGGGGAGCTCTTCTCCACCTCCATATCCCAGAATGTCTTCGGCTCCGAGAGTGAGCTTCCTCTACCCAGCGACAGCATCTGACTTCCAGAATAAGACTCCAGGGGTCAAGCCTAAATTGAGCCCAAAGCCCAGTGTGGTTCCTCCAGCCTCTGCACCGCCTTCCAGTGCACATCGCTTGCCGACCACTAGTTGGGTGCACAGTGCCAAGCAGAAAGAGCAAGCTTGTGCTCAAAGTAGAGCACAGACATCAGTGAGAAAGAGCCCAGAAAGGACGAGTTTTGCATCAGCTGTCATAGAGAGGACCTCCAAGCTCTACAGAGATGCCTACAAACCCACAGTCAGTGAGAGTTCAAACGGCAAGACACATGCCAGTGAAGCATCTGCTAAAAGTGAAGCTCAGCCTGAGGAGGCTGGTGGAGCTCCAGCAGCGAATGCACTGAGTGACACAGTCGATACAGCCTGTCAACACGCGGAGAGCACAGAGGTGCCATCAGCCATGCCCAAGCCTGAGGCACCTGAGAAGGTAAGATGCTTTCATATTTCTATAACATAGACTTTAGGTTTACTTAATTTAGGTTTACAATGATTATAAATACATATTCATGTGGTAACTGTGCATGTATTTGAATTAAGTATTTTTTTCTACTGATTTTTAGCATCTGTTTAATACATTTAGCACAAAATACAGATCTGTATAGATGTTAGAACTATTGTTGAGATGCTTAAATTCCTAACAAGCTTATCATTATAATTATTATAATTGATCATATTGAGCATAGATTGAGTTTAAAGTGTTCTTCAGTAGACACTGTGAAGAATGAGTCTGTGGGATTTGACCACACAAGGGTGAATAATGTTTGGTGGCTACCCACCCAGATGGACTGATTACGGCTGCGTTTCAAGATTAATGTCTGTCATTTCTGCCATTAAATGGACAAGAAAGGATTTTTGTCTTCCTCCTTTGCGCTTGCCATTTTCCATTTTCCGTTTTCCAGTTTCAGCTTCTTGTTTTACCAGAATTGTCTTCGGAGTAGAAGCTTGTCTCCTGTTAAAATGGGACAGATTTAGGTGTCTTTTGTGGGGGAATCCAGATTATTAACACTTTGGTAATGTTTAGAATTGGTAACATCATGTCTGGCGTGCAAATTGTGGGCTTGTCCCAGAACACAAACTGTTTCGTTTTGTGAAAAGCTCACAAAGTGTGAGTGTTTTCCTCGCCTTCTATAATTTTATGTGTCACATAATGTCTAACAGAGGGGTCAGTGTTAAGTGAATCGACAGGGTTGGACCACCCCCTAGTGTTACCCTTCCAATATGAGTCCCTTATCTGCACTCCATTAAGCCTCCTGCTGTCTTTAAGAAACATTATCATTTATCACAGCAATGTCAGCGTTGTTTGTTTTTATGTGAAAGTCATTTACGTTTTGAGCTTATATTATAATACATTAATTTGCAGAAGCGGGCTTAAATATATGGCCCTCTCCACTTCTCCATGGAAATGATGGACGATGCCTAAAGGCACTACAGACTTAGTCAATGCATTGAGCAGAACCTACATTTCATTTTCCAGAACTGCAGGCCATACAGTACCCCTTAGTGACACAAATTAAAGGGAAATATTGCTGACTTTTCAAAAATGTCCACATAATTCAGTCGCTGAGATGTAAGCTGCATCATTGAGTGTAGACTGATGTGAAATATTGTGGGGACTCTTGCAGAATGAGATTTCTTCTCAAAGGTAGTGAAAAGAACCAGTTGTGAACACATACAGATTCATTTTATAATCCAAAAGTCTTTACATTTTTTAAATGTTATGATTGATGGTAAAATAGTAAAAAGATGCTTTCTTTGGCTACAATTTTGACTTTTTTTGTTTTAAAATGTTCTCCCTATCACCGCACAAAAAATCAATCACTTTTCTACAAACAAAACGAATATCAATACTTGTTTTTTTTTCTTTTTTTTGTTTCGCTGCTTTCATTTTTTTTGTTTCGCTGTGGGGTTAAGGTCAATACTCTGGATAGGTCAGTCAAGATCTTCCACACAAAATGGACCATGCTTTGTGCACTGGGGTTTTTTTCTTTTTCTGTAATAGAAAACGTTGGACTAATAGAATGCAGGACTAAGGGGTAGATAATGGATGGATGGATGGAAAACGTTGGAAGCATGGCGTTGTCCAAAAGGTATTGGTATGCTAAGCGTTAGAATTGTCCACCACTGGAGGTAACAGGCCACCTAAATTTAATAATTAAGTGGTGTCCCAATACTTATGGCCATGTAGTGTATTTTGCGATCCTCAATCATGTGTGTAAGGAATATCAGTCCAGCTCATACGAATGCTGTACAACGACCATACCTCCTGTTAGAGATCTCTGGAAAGTGCATCATAAAACCCCAAAACCCGTTCGTGATGGATATTGCAGTGATGGACCCTTTTCTCCCTTTTCTTGCGAAACTTTGGCTTCACCCACCCCCCTCCGGCAGATACCATTGGGCTACTTCGAACAGAAATGCAATGGAACGTACCAAGTGTGACTTAGAAAACAGGGGAGGCCAAAAGGGCAGCAAAACACAAAGTGATAACCAGGCGGTCGGACTAAAGCGTGACAGATGAGCTCCAGAGAAGTCCAGCTGTGTTAGACGAGCTTCGGGTGGTTATCGGTGAGTGCTCTTTCGCTTGAAAGAACCTCGATTTTGTGCAATTTCGGCACTACTCGGGCTGGCCTTGTGTATATTCACTTCTCTCATATTTCTGTGTATGTCACGCCTTCAGTCCCAGGGAGCCCGTTCAGGTGCTCTGTTCCCTGTAAGTACTCTCCTAAATTAAAGAGGGTCATGTCTCTGTGTTAGGGCTGACATATCCACTTATTGAGGAGGACTTTGGAGTTTTCTTTCTTCTTGCCACTCTGGAACATTGCCTTTTCTTTATGCTGCTTATTCAGTGGTCGTAGAGTGCTGGCTAACCTGGTTAGCAGGCTGTAGAAGTCGAACGAGGAGAGCCGTTGCCGGGAGTGCATGAAAACACTTTGGATATGGAAGAGAGAGATGGGGTGAGACCCTTTAGTTCCCCTTAATTATGCTCATAGTGCTGTAATATATGTGTAATAAGCTACTTGTTTGGTACCGATGAATCCCGAGATCAGGTCTGGGAAGCTATGGTGCCTTTTTCCAGGTTATTGGTGCCTGGTTAGCCAGACAACAAGAGCCCAGGATTGTTTGCAGCCTGTTCATAAAAGAGAAAAGCTGATCTCCATGGCTCAAGCGAACATAAGGGTGTTGGAGACATAGCCTGTTATCTCATCGACTGACCAGAAGTACACGTTGTACATGTGTGGAGGGATAAAGTCCCATTTGAAGTTGTGTTTACATTTTCTAAATGCATAGTCAATAGGTGCAGCTTCTAAGTTAGCTGTGACTGGGTCGGGATGCTGCTCTGTGGACCCCCTTACTGAGCTTGTTCAAGCTTTCCTGGCGTTTCAGAAGAGGTGAATTTTCCCTCCCAACCACTAACATTTCGTCCTGGCATCTCTAAACTCTCTGAACAGGGTTATATGAAAGACTTAAAGGAAATGCAGAGTCGTTAAAATGCTATTTCGCAGCTCTAGGCTGTGGGTGTGTTGAGCTTTACCCTAAGAATGGTCCTCTTTCTTTGTTTAGGGCACTAATGTCGTGCTCAGAGCTGCTTAGCAAGGAGCTTCAGTTACTTTCTGTTCTGTAAGTGCATGTAAAACACAGACATGGTGTGCAGAATCCCAAGTCTGTATTTTTTTTTTTTGCAGGGATACAGTTGTATGTCTGATGCTGCTCTGTGACCCCCTCTGAGCTTGTTCAAGCTTTCCTAGAGCTTCAGAAGAGGTGGAATTTCCCTCTAGACCACCAACATTTCGTCCTGTCATCTCCTGTCATCTCTAAACTCTCCAGAGTTATATGCAGAATTTAAAGGAGATGCCCTGCCGTTAAAATGCTATTTTGCAGCTCCTGGCTATGTGTGTATTGAGCTTTACCTTCAGAATGATCCTCTTTCTTTGTTTAGGACACTCATGTCGTGCTCAGACCCACTTGGCAGTTCTGAGCTTCAGTTACTTTCTGTTCTGTAAGTGCATGTAAACCACAGACATGGCGTGCAGAATCCCAAGTCTGTGTATTTTTTTTGCAGAGATGTAGTCAGATGCTGCTCTGTGCAGTTTAGTTGTGCTTGGCTAAATCCCTCAGCACACAGTCAGGAACTGGGCTAGAGCCCACACTGTGTATTCCCTCAGCAAATCTTTCCACCTCAGGATTTTTTTCCCCTTCTGCCTACCCCCTCCATTTACAGTAAATAACAGACTTTCAGAGCTGGGTAGCTGATGGTTTTCTTCAAGCATAGTTTAACCTTCATTCAGTGATACTTTGGGAAATGAAAAAATTGCATTTTTAGTGAAGTTGAACATTTGTAATCCTCTGCAGATATGATGGAGACTAGTTATTTTTTTTAAAATGATTTCTATGCCTCAGACGTTTGCAAATGGCTTTGTTCCTTGTAGGACTGAAGGAGGAGGGGAGCTCATTATACTGTCCAGGGAATTTGTCCCTAATTTGCATTTTCCTGAGTCCATGAAATTCAGGTTTGGAGCTGAGTTATGAGACATTTATATGCAAATGCACTTCCTCTTTACATAATTTACCAAGCCGCAGTTACAGCATAATTGCATATTAATTAAGGATTAATCTGACATCATTAAAATTTTTTTTAATTTATTTATTAAGCTATTTTAAATACTTACCTGGCAACCTAACTGTTAAGAAAATCACACAAGCATGTGGTCGGATTGCTGGTACGTAGCACACCTTTGCGAGTCCTTTTCTTTCCTGTTTGAGTTAAACTGGATTTGGTCTGTGCTGAAAACCAAAATCTTGGCCTATAAATTATATTGTGATATTTTTTTTACACTTTACACAGTATACATCACAGTATTTTGAAATACTCTAAAGCGCTTCAGATAGGATCAGTTTAACCCATTGATTCATATGAACACAGGATGAGGATTCTTGTTGTCCGTGCAAACATAGGTGTGCATTAAAACTCTTGTTTATATTAATTATGGGCAATTACGTAACTCTTTGTTCTTTGTGTTTGCAGTATAATTAATCAAATGCAGAACAAGCCATGATACGTCAACTACATTCACCCAGTCCTCGCTTAGTGCATTGCATTGCATTATTGGTATAGAGGTATAGTCCACGAGGACATACTTTGGTTAGAATTTAGCCTATAATAAGCCAAACAGATTTCACCTATAAAGAAAGATGTTTAATTGTAAGTTTAGTAAACGTACAGTAAGTCCCAGTAAATCTGTCACTCTGTCATTTAACTTATTATTTGAAATTCAGTTTATTCATTTTTTTTTTACTCAAAACGTTCTGCAGTGCTTAGGTATACTGTATACTGTAATATAACGTCTATTAGGGCTGTAAAATATGGACAAACATTAGCATTGAGATTAACTCTGCCCATTAATGCTAAAATTAAAGGTGTGTTTCACCCTTTTGTTGCTTTTAAAATGAGCTTCAAAACAAGGCAGCCAATCAGAAAAGAGATCAGTTACATATATAAATTAGGATGAATTCAGAAACTCACACAAACGTCATGAGAAAATGAAATAGAAGGTAAATGTTGAATACAGTCCCTTTAAAAACACCACTGTGATTCAGTGTCTTTAATTATTACATTCATCTGGAGTTATTATTGGTTGCCTGTCAAAACACTGTGATTGGTTTGAGGTATATTTACATGTTGTGTGCGATATTAGTACTGCAGACAGTTGTGATAACGATTAACTGACCATAAATTTTTAATCCGCAATCAAAACTTGAGGCCACTTTTTCAAAAGCCAAACCTTCCATATTGGCAGATTCAGTATTTTTTCTTTAGCTAAGCTTTTAGAACTTTTTTAGAATTTAGAACTAAAAGTAGACTATCCTGTTCAAACACTTTGATTCCACAAGAACCGCTAACTATATTGCTATTAATAATGTTTTTACACTGTGAATGTGTGCTATTTAGACTAGATTCATTACATTATTGGATCAAATTTATTTTTGTTTGTCCTTCAGTATCTGATTTTACACATTCTATTCAAAGTACTGACCTTTTTATGTTGTTAGTTCATGTCCTGATCATGCGAAGCAGTTTAGTATTATTTAAAAGACATGCCATGTTGTCTTTTAAATAATACTAGACAGAATAAGACAGAAACATGCCATGTTGCACAGGAAAATGTCAAGTTAAATTTTTTGCAAGTTTTTTATAGCTCTACGGTGGATCCATACAATATTGTGCTGTTCAACTAATGGTTATATAAAAGCTGTTACCTATCAAAAGTCTGGTCTAAAGGGTTAAAAAAGGATGTGAATGAAGATTCAAATACTAGTATTTAAATTAATTGGGCCAACCCTACTTGTATCTTGAAACAGCTGGCTGCAAAAAATGGACTGATATGGGTAATTAGGAATGATCGATAAGTTTTAATTCGAGCTGCATCACAAGGCAACAGCCAATCAGCAGCAAGGAGAAATGAATAACGTTCTCGGACTGGCTACTTTCTGTATTTCACCATCCCAAGACCCGCTTTCTTTGTGTTGTCATGACAGTACCAAAAAAATGTGTATACTGTATGGAAATTTAGCCAAATTTACGGTTTAAATTATGTTACAAGATGAGTAAATAAAGGTAAAAAAGGTATGAAAAATTATATATTGCCACAAAAAGGCAAAAAAATGCGGAGGATATTTGCAGTTTCCGCAAACAATTGCTAGTTCGGTTCAAAGAAAAATCTGCGACGAGTGAACCCATTAACTCTGAACCATTACTTTTCGGGATTTTACTGTATTCCATTTGAGTCCTTCGTGAAATGGATACACTGTTTTTGTTGCATTCAACATGAATATTCAGTTTTAGACCTGTGATTTAGATGCCTGCATGCCTTGGGCGCCTACATGACCATGTGGTTAGTGCATAGTTCAGTGATTAGGGCTCTTGGCCACGTCGGGGCACTTGACTGTGCAGCATCGTGCGTGGTTTGAAAAGATGTGGTGGACGTCTTCACATACATTTTAGGGAAGCATGTCTTTACTACACAAGAACAGGTTTTATCTGAGATGTTTAAACGTGCCAAGTAAAATCCTAAGAGGAATAAATACAATACATGCTCCCTTAATATGTATTTTTCCGTTCTTTTGCAGCAGCTCACATTTGGAAAGATTGTCTCATCGTAAGATGTTCTGCAACATCTGGAACACTTTAAAGCCTCTTAAGCTGGCTTTTGAAGCTTTCAATATTCAAAAGACTTTAAAGGAATAAAGAATTCATTAGGGATGCATCAATCATTAATGTTTTGTGGCGGATTCTAAATCTAATTCTGATTGTGATTCCGACATCTTCACAGCCATATTGCCGCATTGTCTTTTTCTTTTGGGGTAATTTTCATTATCCCAGTCATGCATTCATTTTCTTTTTTCTCTCTCTTTTTTAAAACCGTCTTAAATCAGTTTGTTTTAATTAAAACATCAAAGACAATAACGTTTAATAGCACTTACTTTATCACAGTAATGTGTAAAATAGTCCACAAGAGGTCCATTCATATCAGACAAAACGTTTAGAGGAAACTTTCGTAGGTGCTATTTGCGTAGATAAAAATGTTCATTTTCATGGATTCTTTTATACAATTATATGAGTCCTAATACCTTTCTATGGGACATTTATTAAGCCTTTATTTCCGAGTGGTAAAAAACAGTAGAATAAAAGAGTACACAACAGTATTGAAAAGTATAGAATAATATTCTATACTACTATACAAATAATACAGTGTTATAAATATAGAAGTGTGTAGTATATACATGAATAGCATGTATATATACATTGAATAGCAGAAAATATTGACAAACAATAAGCAACAGTAAAAGAAAAAACAGTAACAGTGAATCAAAAAAATTGCACATTGCTCACGGTAAGATCTCACCCCTAAAATTGCATATTACACCAGAGAACCACAAAGATGTTTAACACATGTTAAGCAAACCATGCAGTGAAATGAGCCCCTGAGTCAAACTACAATAAAGCTATTAAATCATTTAATTTAGAAACTAAACTATTCTAAACTAAATATTGCTAACATTATGGACAGAAACAAGATCTGTGCAAAATGTGTCAGAAAAGAATATCTCTGCTGTAAAGTGCAGTGCTCTGTTTTGCTGGTCGACATATAGACTTAAATAACGGACAGTGAGTGAGTTACAGTGAGGCAAGAGTTCAGTTTGTATTATAATGAATGGTCACCGTTGTGTGTCGTGTCCTGGTTAAGGGTCGGAGGATAGATACTCCTGTGTTTCCTGTTTTGGCTGTAAAACTCCTGAAGTGTTTTCCTTATTTCAGCAGTTCAGACAGACAGTTACTGGGTGAGACTGGGTGAGATGATGCTGGTTGCTGTGGTCCTGCATCTCCTGGTGTAAATGTCCTGCAGGGATGGTAGAGCTGGTCTGGTGTAGGGGTTCCAGGTCACTCTCTGTCGTCCCGTAATGTCCTGTACAGAGCTGCTCCAAACCAGGAGTCAGGACCGTTTTCTACAGCATCAGAGTCAAAAGTCCTTAGATCACTGGAGAGACCTGAAACTTCCTCACTTGTCTCAGATGATAGAGATGCTGCCTTGTCTTTTTGGACTGGGGTTGAATATGAATATCAGCCGATTCTTATTCTGGCTAATTCAACCCTAGGAATAATGAAGCTTTCACATAATTAACCTTCAGCATTCAGCAACGGCTCAGTGGCCATTCGTGATGAGTCAGTGGGATTCCAGTTCTTTTCTGAGGACAGAGGATCATGTCAAATTACTGTCAAATTACTGAGAAAAGCTATATTTCTGGTACAAATAAATGGAATTAATTTTGCAGGAAGGTCAGTTTATGGTAGAAGACCAGAGAATGAACAGAGGATGATGAGTGTTTGATGTTTGCTTACAGTGGTAGCTCAACGGTTGCTTTCATTTGGGACCCTCCCCCTATTGTGTACAGTGCATGGGGGTGTGTGGCACCGCTGCACAGAGTTAAATAGATCATCTCTAATTCCCAGCCTGTGCTCCTTGTGTCTGTTTCCTCTAAGGCGCACCCTACATGGATGCCCTACATTTCACCTCATTAACTCACTTTATCATCGCTGTTCAAATTCTCCTGACCCTCAGAGTTAACATCCTGTCTCTGCTGACACCCTGCAATAGCATAGTAAATGTATTTCATAACTAGAGGAAAGGATATAAATATAATGTAGGCTACCGCACAGATTGCACGTAAAACAGCTAAGCCAATTTAATAACAGCAGTCCCGATCCAACATATCAAATTGGCAGCAAAACAGCTTTAAAAGACATCAGCTGTTACTGCAAACAGGTCTGATGACTAGAGATTGAGCAAGATTGCATAAGCTGTTAAAAACTCTACAATTATGACTGGTATTAATGGGTCTGTCAACCCGATCGCAAATCTCAGTGATGCTAGAGATATGTGATGTATGCAGATATGAAAAAATATACCCTAAACCATAATTTAATAATTTAATTTTATAATAAAAAAGCCAGCGGTCCTGCCTGATTAGAACTGTATGGACGTTTCAGACTGCACTGTGGTTTACAGTAGCAGTAGTGACAGCATACAGTAAAGAAGAACAGCTCTATTCATAAGCCCCTTTACAAAGCCCAGCCAAGCCAGAAGAAACCACAGTCACTGAAATGACCTGCATTGTCATTTTTTTGACTGCTGCTACTAAATGTCTGCAGGAGTTAGACCTATAGCTAACAGCACAAACACATTAATGAAAGAGATTGACGGTCCTTTTAAATTCCTGAAGGGTGTTGCAATATATCCTAGAAGCAGCAAAACATGGGTTTCAGTATATCTTGTAAATATGCACAGAAATAAGTGTGCGTGCCTCGAGTCTCTGAAGTCTACTGTAATTACTATGTTAAAAGATCACAGGCTGACATGCTGGGTTATCTCAAACTGAGTCAGTTTACCTCATGTAGTCTTGAGACTTCAGTGAAGTTGCTTGGTATGTCCATGGAGTGGCTTCTAACTTTACTTCAGTAGCAATGATGTTCGATTTTGAATGTACACTCTTAAAAATAAAGTTGCAAAAAAAAAAAAAGTTCCCGTGAGTGATGCCACAGAAGAACCTCTCAACCATTGTCACCTGTGCAGTGTACAGATGTTTACCACAGGCAGTCATTTTAACTTTTTCCTCTCCTATTTAGAAGAAAACAGAGAACTCGTTAACTTTGAAGTGTATGTAGTAGCAAACTAACAACACCGAGCCTACACTCAGGGTTTAATATAACCCTACTTAAACATGAGATGAGTGTGAATAGCTCTATGTTTAGTTAATCGCGTCAGTCCCTGTCTGGTTTCGTTCTGGTAAGTTGCTTTCTCACTTGTTCAGTGTGTATATGTGTGTGTGTGTGTGTGTGTGTGTGTGTGTGTGTGTGTGTGTGTGTGTGTGTGTGTGCTATATAAATATACAGGATATGTTTATGACATGATTATGTCAATGTTATATAGGAGGGTTGAGGTAAACGTACCCTTTAATAAGCATAAGGACATCATGTAAGGAACTAGACTAGAACGGAAAATCTTGAGTGTTATTTGAAGCACAGGTGCTGTAGTCACTGGCTGTGGAATGGGTTCATACACATTTGGATGGTTTTAGATTGTTCTTGCTCATTTTATTTTTATTTGCATTTATAGTCGTTAGACGGAAACGGAAATTGCTTTAATCAAACTGAGGAAGAGCTTTGATCTAATGCATTTGGCAGGATTTGGCAGTTAATCCAAACCTGGGCTGGAGTGCCGCCAAAGTGCCTCTGCAAAAAAAGTCCCAGCTGCTGGAAGCTTAAAACGAGTTTGATTAAGCTTGAATACTTTCCCGTTTACTTCTCACTGAATGTATGAGAAAACATTTTGCCAATTTGCCAGTTTGCTCCTGTTGTCAGATATGCCACCAGAAACTATAAACATGAGGTCTGCAATTAAAATTCCAAAATACTTGATGAATTTGAACATTAAAGTATTTGATAACTAATTCTGTGCACCAACCATCTATTAATTTGCCACATTGGACCAGTTTTTCAGATTTCTTCAGTTTTTATGCTACTTGCTATGAGGATAATAGCCTATTAATGTTTTATTACATTTAGAAAAAACAAATAAACTAAGGTAAATTAATTATATGCCATGATTTATATAGGGCAAGAGTTTTGTGGCGATAAAAAGAGATAAAATTATATATGTGTAATTGTTATGTGACCATAAGTAAAATTTTTCTCTGTATTTAACTTATGCCCCAAGTGAAGCAGCGGACAGCCAGGAACACAGCGCCCGGGGAGCAGCGTGTGGGGGCGGTATCTTACTCAGGGGTAACTCAGTGGTAGCCCCAGCAGTCCTGGGGTTCGAACTCATGACTTTCTGGTCACAGGGCCAGTTCCCTAATCACCAGGCCACCAGCTGTGGAATGAACAGTCATGCTATTAAGTAAATCAGTTTTCACTCTGTTTTCCATGTTGCTTTATAAACATCACTAATAGTGAACTTGAACTTCAGTAGGTCTTGGCTCAGGTTCACCTCATTCAGCTCAGTGAGCAAAGATGATACGAAAGCAATTCAGAGACACAGTAAGCAGGCAGCAGACCCAGAGAGACTTCACATATCCAGACCAGTCTTTCTGCTAGGCCCTACTTAGGTCCAGCTAAAACCTTTCCTCTCTAAACATTGAATTTCCCCGCCTAATTATATTTCATCAACTACTTCCTGCTCGTGGTGCTGGGTCATGCCGCTGCCTGGCTGGAAAACAGAGCTAAAACTACAAATCCGTAGGTGGGGTTACGCTGATGGTGCCGAGGGAAGCACACAGTTTGCTTTCATTCTGCATTCGTACATTTATATTTATGGCGTTTTAGCAAACACTTTTTTATCCAAAGTGACTTCCATTCCCTAACTACAGGCGACAGTCTCCCTGGAGCAACTTAGGGTTAAGGGTCTTGCTCAGGGACCTGGTGGTGGTGTGCTGAAGGTAGGATTCAAACCCATGACCTCTTGGTCCGGAGGCAAGTACCTACTCACTGAGCCACCTCCAGCCGCATATAAAAGGAAATGCGCACCTTTAAATGAGATCTCAGTGTGTGATGCCTTTTTTTTTCCTCAGTTCCTTCTGCCTCAGAAACCTCTGTAGTGCAAATCTGAAATGCTTTCATTTTGCTTTTTGATTACTCACACATTTTTTTCATGGAGCGCAAGACCGACAGCATTCCTCAGTTGTTACTGGCTTGTTTAGTATCAACAAAAAGGTAACATGTTGAAAGGAAGTTTCACAGGTATTCTTTGAAGAGTCTTTGAGGACTGGAATAGTCGTCACTACACCACAAATCCTTGTGCTTCTTTAATAAAGGAGGTTGAAGGAGTTCTTTACAGCTTTAAAACCGTGCAGTCCTGACTCCATACAGTTCGTTTATGAAAATGGAGCTGCAAAAACGGCTGGTTTGTATTCACTGTTTTTGTGAGATCACAAAAAATCAAGGTATTTACTTTTACCTTCCTACTTTTATCTGCAGTTGAAGTGTTTGAGTCTGCTTTCTGAACGAGGCACTTTCAAAGCATATGTGTGAGATCTTTAAGGGCTCATTTGTTTCTTACAAACAATAACAAAAGTTAATTAAATGTGAATTTTATTACTAATCATGTGTTCAAAACAGTTGCAATACCAATAAAAGAAATCTGAATTGCTAGACACTTACATCACAGTCATTGAAGACAGAAGTAAATCGGTCATTTTGAACAGCATTGAGAAAGCATGTTAGTAAAGCAGACGAACAGATTTAAGGGCAGAAATAGCTATTTGACTTGGCATTAAAGGGTTAAACTGGTCCATCCCCCAGCCAAGACACATGCAGAGGAGGTGGTGGTGGTAGAGGAACACGGCACTGCTTTATGTGGTGAGCTGACTTGCTCAAGTCCCCGGGCTGCAGTGCTTAGCCTTGTTAATGGCTCCATTAATTAGCCAGCTCTGTATACTGAATGAAGATGCTGCTGCCCGAAAAACTTGGCTTCTGAGCTGCCTGTGGGCCTGTCAGACAGATTTCTGGACTTTGGGCATATTTTACAAAGAGTGTGCTGACTCAACGGGCAAGGTCTAGTGCATTTAAGGACTTTATTCTGAGTATTACTGTGGCTGGGTATCAACACTTATTACCTCAAGTAAATTACCTGAGTATCTATGGCATTCAGCACCAAATGTCAGTCTGTAAGTAGTTAGTATTACACAGGTCAACAGGTCAAAATCATCAGAGATAAGTTTATGTGGGTTTTGTAGTGTTTTTCATATTGATTTCATATCTGTGTTTAGTTTTTCCTACACGTACGGTGTTTGTGGTGAAGCTAGTTCTATATTACATGATAGTTGGTATAATGATCATATAATAATCATAAGCTAAGCGTTTTTGAAGAAACAGTGGTAGCTGACTGACTCTGATCATTATGTCTATGCCACAGTGTGGCCTGTCTGACTTCACGCTGAAAATATTGAAACAGTTTCTTGATTGGTGTCTGTGGTTTAATAAAAACCCCATGTAGGTCTATTGCAAATATAATATTACTCATAATTCAGAAAGTTGAAAGCAGAGCAGCATGAAAAACTGGTTTTGAAAAGTGTGTTGAGGTTTCTGATGATAATTTTTTTTTTTTGTTGACCTGCGTTATCAGTGTCTGTGACCTGATATGCGTTGTACCAAAGATCTAGACTACATCTTTGTTTTCAATGCAACTGTTTCTTGGCTTAAGTCACACTCACTTTCAGCTGTTGAGATCTAAAAGAAGATACCTAAAAGAAATCTGTCCTGAAGGATTAGTATCAAGGATTAGTGTCTGGCTTACACCAGTTCAGTCCCACCTATTCAGTGAGAGCTCCTGTAATACAGGACAGGCAATCAGAAAGAGATCCTGTGCAGAAAACTGTTCAGAGGAATTATGAGTGGTATTTTTGGTACACAAATTCAAGAAAAAATGTAGAATGTGGGCCCTTTGTAAACACCACAGTGAATCTGTGACTTTAATGATTAAAGATCTGCTGGACTGTATGAATACTTAAATTTATCAAAACATCCAGTAACACTCACCTGATTGGTCACCCTGTCAGAAACACAGTGATTGGTCAGAGGCTAAACTGTAAAACCCCTAGACTGCTTTACTAATAACTGACTGTGTGGGTAGCACTGAGTCAATTACTCGGCAGCTACAAAAACCCTTGATTAAAAAATGAGTATGGGGAGCCAGTACGAGAGCACTTTGCTGGGAATAGATGCCTGCATTCTCTGTCCAGCCAAATGGAACCATAGCAACTGCTCTGTCAACAGTCTAACCTTTCAGTGCTGTGGGAACTCCATGCCTACTTTGTAGCTTGAAATTTACACTGGCATTTTCAAAAGCAGTGGCTTGCTGTCCCTGGCACATCCCAGATTTACAGAGTAATTCAGCATTATTAAATGTTATTTTATCGAAGATAAATGTACATACATTTGAGTGCTGTCACTATGTAACATTTAAAATGGGAAAACAAGACATACGTAAAACATAAAATATATACATTAAAAATACATAAAGTACATAAAAGACCTCAGAATAATTTACCTAAAAAAGTTAACTACAGATGAGTAAATAAACACTATATAAATGTGTAATCTTAGTAAATATGGAATTTGGATTCCTTACTGAGACCAATTAAGTTGGTCTGAGACAAATTGCTAGTCTAATCTGCTGATTCATGGAGAAGGTCAGTTTTAGCCAATAATAATTCAGAAGATTAGTCATTTATTTGTGGCTGCATTATTTTCAAATGTACTATATGGTTCCATTATGCAGTTATATGGCAGACGAGGGTGGTATGGGTTCATTTGATATGATCGGTTAATCTAATTTTCGGATGGTTTTAATACGTATTGTGATATTAGAGTCTTAAGCTAATTTTGTGCTTATTTGTGGCGTACTGGTTTGATAGTAAAAACATAACTCGTACCTTTGGCTTAATTTTAAATGGTAAAGTAAGAGGGGATTTGGCAGACGCCCTAGTCCAGAGCAACTTACAGACATTAGTTACGGGGACAGACACTCTGGAGACACTGAGGGATAAGTGTCTTACTCAAGGACACAGTCGTAGAAAGTGGCGGGGGGTTGAACCTGCAACTTTGTGGTTATTGGGTTCACAGGCAGGTGTTTTATCCACTAGGCTACTACCACCCCATGCAAATGGTGTTCTGGATGAACTGATCTACTGCCCACTACTAGTACTGTAGTTATGAATATATTTGTTTATAATGGTTTCTTGTTAATGCATGTTATGTTCATTTGATTGTTTCTAATCAGCCTTTATATCACAGTGGTCTTCAGGGGTGCTACAGTGTCTTAATCAGTGGTTTCTTTTTCTTTCTGCAGGCTGACAAGTTTGTTTGGGCCAGCAGCTCGTCTTCGCATGCCCAGAGTGTCGCCAAGGCCAAATACAAGTTTCTCTTTGGGAAAACAGACGACTCGAGTACATCAGACAGTGGTAGGCGCCTTCTAAATTCTCATTATACTTTTTGTTTTGGGCACAAATAAATAAATAAATAATAAAAAAAAAATTTTAGTCACAGTCGTAAAGCAAAATCACCACTCTCCGGTTTGACACCTGGTTAAACATGAGATTTTCAATACTATTTCTGTTGTGCTGGGAGTGGTGGTGTTGTAATCTTGTCCGTGATTACATAATGGCAGATAAGCTGATGAATCTTTCTGATAGATCCATTCTGTGATCACACTAGATAACCTTAAAGATGCTGCATATTCTAATATAAAAACGGACTTAAATGAGTTAAAATTCTGATCAATACAATTTAATATCATTACAATTTTGATATTAACTAATTTTATTAGCCTATGGTAAATTAGCTACCTAATAAATATGTATTTTTATTTGGACTATTTTTTATTCTGATGTTATTATTTTCACAAACACCGGAGAGCATTTTCCAAAAGTTTTCCTGTCATCGGGAGTCCAAAACACAAAAAATAAAAAAGTGAAAAAAAGAAAGATCCGTACGTGTGTGGACAAGCCAATCTGTGAGCATTAGCACACACATGCAGCCCAGATAACAGATGGCAGTATAATTTAGCTGGTCAGTTTAGCCCAAAATGTAGCTCTCCCCTACAGGCATGCAATGGATTTATGGTGCTGAACTAAAACAGCCAGCTGATAAGCAGTAATAAACACAAGGATAGACAGTGACTATTTAAATGCGAACACCATCACGTCAACTCATCAGCAAGAATTTCCAATCAGTTTTTATCTATGTTTTTTTTAACCATTGTTGTAGCTCTAGTGACAAGGTTAACTAAAGTTAATGTCTGTTTCAAACCCCAGCCTTTACCCTTCACTGCTGGTCCAGAAACACTGTTGTTCCTTCACAGTTTGGTTCCAGTCAGACGCTGGTGGGGTCAGTACTTGTCAGTCATTTTTTGGATCTCCTGGTTTTCTGTGCTTATATGATGGATGTTCTAGAGGAAAGGTGAACTTCAGGTCTCCTGCCCCTTCAAGTGAACTCACGTTACCCTCACTTGGACATGCGTGTTGACTTTTCCTGACTGACAGTTCAGACTCCATTAAAGGACGGCTCTGTTCGCTGTGCCTCAGCGCTTTCGACATGACTCTCATGACCTACTTAAATTGCTGGAATTGCTGGATTGAGGCAAATGTCCTAATTTCCTTGAAAAACAGAGGAGCTTGTTTTATTGAACTGTACAGTAGATTAAAATATTTAATCGCGATTAATCTCATATTTGCCATAGTTAACTCGCAATTAATCGCACCTTTCAGTCTGTACTAAATCTACTGTTTTTAGTACTCTTTTCAACATAGGAGTAGACAAATATGTTTGCTTTGTGCAGATTTATCTTTATTAATGACAAAAGTGGAATAACACTGTA
>JBBJLR010000037.1:4160145-4204580 GCA_037577145.1 Brachypetersius gabonensis
CACACACACACACACACACACACACACACACACACACACGCACGCACGCACGCACACACACACACACACACACACACGCACACACACACACACACAGGCACACAACAAACACACACACACATCTGGCTAGCTACACAATATATAAGAAAATCTGATTCATCAGACCAGTCCGACTTCTATAATTTCTTCCGGTCCAGTTTTTTGAGTCTAGGCACTTAAAGCCATGGCTATTTAATTGATTTAAAGTTGTATATAGTTTATTACAGTTTTGTGCCATTTGTGTCAATTCAGCTTCTGCTTTTTGAAACCAAGGATAAACCTGAGTTGGTATCTCAGTGTCTTCAGTTGAAAGACTTCCTCACGCGGCAGCTCATGCTGAAAGTATGTTTACCATATAACGTTTTACATTTTAGGACAATATGTACATAAATGAGAAGTCGTAGCACAAAATGTACCTTAATGCGCACACAGTCTGTGTGATTGTACTACAACACCCCTGCAGAATGATCCAAAAGAGCTTCATTTATTTTCACTCACATCCCTTTGTCTCTGCCCTGAATTAGGGGTGATTCAAGAGTGGCAAAAATTATATTATCGTTATCATGATCATTTCTGTCACATTATACAACAATTAGTTCCAACCGTCTACTCTGATTGGTTGAGAAGGATTTAGAGACTTACTTTACACTGCAGTTACCCTTACTAACCAAACTTACTAACCAAAACAGAAGAGTTTCATTAGTATGGGAACACTTGTGCTTTCCCTCTTTTCCAACTTGCCAAAGTTTAGAAAAGCAAACTACTGTGAAACGTATTGTGCTTTAACTGTTAGTATCCCAAAGTGTGTTCACGAGCCATTGGTTGCCCAGCATGACTTTAGGGCTGTTACAGTTGTTTAAACACTGATCATACTTCCCCTTCTCTATGAGGTACAGATGACTAGTTGGTTTTTGATTCATGATGATGCATGTTTTAAATTCTCCTACTGCTCTCTACTACTGTTAGAAGGATCCTGAGGAACACACATTGTTTAAGTTTTTTTTTCTGTGGAGTATTCTGTAATCATTTAAAGCTGTGTATGGTGTGTTATTGTTTACTTCCATTGTTAGGTTTTTTTGTATTTTGTTTTTTAAAAGTAGGGAAGAGTAGGGAAAACACTAAATGTGCATTGTCTGTTGGGACAGCGAGAGAGAGAGAGAGAGAGAGAGAGAGAGAGAGAGAGAGAGAGAGAGAGAGAGAGAACCACTTGGGAAATAATTAGGCTTGTTCTTGGACACTTCTTTCTTGTCTCCAGAAATCTCACAAAACCTATTGGTGTGGTCTGGTGATGGAAGCCAAGCAGCATGTAAAGTGACTGCCCCTAAGATAAGTGATCTGCAGAACCACATCCCCAAACTAGTTTCTCATCCTGGTGGGTTTCGCCTGGCCTGCGAACACTGAGCTCACCACATTCTTCCTCCATGAAGTCCACTAGCGTGCGAGATACGTTCCTGTCAGTGCGCGATGAAGCCTTCATGGTGTTTGGCTCAAGGTGAGGAGAAGCTGCTGTCAGGCTTTTGAAGGGGTTTGAAGTGCTTTGCTTTGTCTTGCTATTTACAGAACCATGGGATGTAGCAGGGTATTGATTACAGGGTCAGAATGGTTCATAGTAGTGGTGATGGGATCCAGACATCTGAGGTGTTTGACTTAAAAAGCAAACTCAGAGAGAAACATCATTCAAATGGTAACATATTTGCAGAGTGAAAGAAGATTTTGGATAAAATGCTGTTTTGAATTCTTAAAACTGAACAAATTCTATTGCTGGGTGTGGTAAGGCAAAAAAGCCCTCCGCTCCACTATGTTAACATCATCAGCAACAAATGTAAGAACTCCTATCAGAGGAAAAGCTGGAGGGTTAATAAATTGTATAGTAGCAGTATAAGCTAAGGAGGTGGGATCACGGTTTCACATCAAGCCACTCTGAATAAGGTTTGTCTATTTAATGATACAATAAGTATGAAACTGGGTTTTAGGTCACTATAAAAGAGCTGTGAGCATGCCTAAGACGGAGAATGTGTCACTGGCTTAGAAAACAAACCCCCACTGAAAAACTCCTGTCAAGAAAGCGCGTTTTTTTTCCGTTTCAGTGAGATTCCTAAAGGCAGGAAGCGTGCAGACAAGTTTTTTCTCTTTCAGTGCCACGCGACTTTTCATTTCGGACTGGATGCAGTGCTGTGGGGGACGTCCTCCTTTGTATTGACTACGATGGGTCGGGGAATTTGAAAGTGTGTGTTTCAGTGCTCGGAGCGAGTGATGGTGCTCCGGCTGCAGCACGTTAGTCCGGCCTTAACTCTGGGAGGCCACGCTGGGTGCAGCTGGGCCGAACTACTCCTCACTCCGTGCAGCTCGCAGAGTTTGGCAGGTAAACAAAGCACCTTGTTGCTACTCACGCTGCCCGCGTGTGTGTCTGTGTGCGTTTGTGTGCGCGTGTGTTTGTGTGTGGTAGCCTGTGTGTGGTGCTCGTAAACGGCTGCGGCTCTCTGCTTCACTTTAAAAAGTTTACTTTATACTTCACTATAAAGGGTTTTCTTTGAGTTTCTTCTAGAAAGAAAGAAAGTAGGAAAGAAAGGTGGACGCGCGAGAAAGCGTCACGCGATGAAAATGTTCCTGGCTTTTTTGCAGCTCGGTTCATAGCATGCCTGAGATTCCTCTCCTCTGTTCACGTTCAGCTCTTCGGAGAAGGAGTCTGTGTGGGGAGCAGCACGGTTTCTTGTGTTCAGCTTTCTCCCTTTCTCTCACTTTCGCCTCTTGTTCGGTCGTTTGTTTATGTTGGCTGGGTGTGCGTCGTGCTTTAGATTTACGGTGGGGATTTTGGACGCTCAGTCCACCTTACTATTGTTTGTTGAAGTCTGAGTTTTTCCAAATGTGCATTGCAATAGAACAGTTCCTGCCTCCTCTGTCTTCCTGTAGCATCTGTATTTGTCTAGTAATGTCTGTATTCTCAGTCATTACTTGTGTATAACACTGTAGTTAAAAAAAACAACGTTGCTCTCTGAACTGAGTTGAGCGGAATGCAGTTGTTCCTCTTTTTTTTTTACACTCATTTCACTCGAACCACAGTAATCGTTTATTTCGTTTAAACAGCAGGGTGTGTCCACTCCACGGCTCACTCTTTTGTAAAGTTCTATTTAAAATCACTGCTAACCCTCTGCCCAGTGCCTGTGCTGCATATTGACTTCCAAAGGAAACGAAGAGCCGGTACATCTGAAAGACACGCAGGCTCATTTTAAAGGCAGCCTGAAAGGTTCCTATTACAGCTGAGCCTTTATGCAAGTCTTTATGCAAGACCTCTATTTGTACTATGAACATTATGCCCGACCTATGCACGAGAGATACTGAAGAATGTCATAAATGTCTCCTTAAATGATTCATAGCTGTTTTTAACTGGTTTGGTAGTAAAGATGTGATAAATGTTATTGTATTTTTTACTTACCACCACCATGTGCTAAATGGTTAACAGTCTTCATCCAAGCTCAGACACTCACTCACAAATGGCAGTGGCAGACTCTGGGAGTAAAAGGCTTGCCAGCTGTTTTGAGCATGTTTGTGCTTTAAGAAGAGTTCTGGTGATGAGTGCTGCAAGAAGACCTTACTGTTTTTCTGAAATGTGCAATAGGGTTCCAACGGTTACTTTAATTGGTTGACTTTTATAACTGAGTTATAATTAGTGACACAGCAGCAATTTAGTTGAATTAAAATGTTAACCCCTAACATAATGTTAATTATTCTAGCCCTTTCAACCCTTATTTTCATTAGCTGCATACATTACAGAGTGGTTTCATAGTACTTACTGAATAATCAGTAGTTTCAGATTTTAATCGAAAACACAATATGCAGAGTAGTTGCTGATTTAAATAATCATTTGCTGCAGTACCAATGTGCAGTAGTTTAGCATATTTAAAGTTCTTGTAATATTACTTCTCGTTGCTGCCAAAAAGTAGGGGAGCTAGATTCTGATTCTGATACTGTTGATGAAACTGAGACTTGCTGTGGAAATATTTGAGATTCCTGGGATGTTTTTTTAAGTCTGAAATGATCACAGACCATCAGTATTTTTATTTGAAAGGAGTTTTACCAAGAATGTTCTTCAGGAAGTCGGCCCATGCTTTGGAAATGGACATTCTGGCAATTGTGAATTCCATCAAAAACGTTTCTGAATGGGGGAAGAGGGGGTTAACATCATGTGAATGATCTTCCTCACATGCCTTTTACAACACACCCAAGGTGTAGCTGGACTGAGGAAAAGAGGCTGTTTTATAAGGAATGCTGCCTCTTTCAGCTCCTAAAGAGAGATGGGAAAGGAAAGGCTGCAGAGTTTCTAAATGGAAAGCGCTCAAACAGTCATCTCTCACGCCACAGTTTTGACAAGGGAAAAAAATACCAAAATACAAATAAATAAATTGCCCCAGAAGTTGCAATAAACATAGGTGGACATTTTTTTTATTGCTAAATCAAAACTTTTTTTAAAGGAAATGGCATCATTACATAACACATTTTATTGCTCAAAGTTAGTTTGATGGAAACAAGCTGCTGGGCAGCAAAAACTGCAGGCATTTTTTAATGCATGTTCATTTTATTTCTTGCAGTTTTGGGGAGAAAGTAGATGGAAACATAGCTGGTGTTGCCTGGGCCACTATTAAAATGTTTTAATGCAATTAAGCATAAAGACAATCTACTAACTGTAGTCTATGTGATGTTCTTCTTTGAGCTGGTACTAAATAACATCAGGTACCATGATCACAGTGCACCTGTGCCATTTGTTACACATATATTGGTGAATCCTTAATGGTCCTACATTATTTTGATTAAAGTTAATTCTTTATTGTGCTATTTAGGGGCCTTGATTCATCAGACCACAGAAACCTCATCTTGTGCGTCTGTGGTTGGTCAAGACAAACATAGCTAGGCTAAATAAAACACTGTTCTATTAAGAGGCTTGTTTGCATATTGCAGTCTTCTGTCATGTCAGTATTGCAAAGGCCAGTGTTTAATGAACTTGTTGTGCATGCCTAGTTACTACTACTGGGGGATGCATCGTATTGTCTGGACCCATGTTAGAATACAGATTGCTGGGAGTCAAGATAGCTTCAGTGCTGTTTGGCTGCAGCCCTGCTGGACAGTCATGGGTGAGGAATCCAGTGATTGTTTCAAAGCAACATTTGAAGAGATAGCGAAGGCTCAAACCAGAAAGCTGTTTAGGTGACGTTGTTGTGCCTTGGATAAGACCTTTCAGATCCTCTTCTGAGAAACAGGAACTTGTCATAATTTTAAAAGTTAATGCGCAAACTCAGCTCTATGAGCTTCTACTACTTGTTCAGCATTGTTTAAGCAACACAGGTCATTAATAGTGGAATGCATAGTAAAGAGTCTTGTTTACGGGTATGTTTCTCCTTTCTGTTGTTGTAGTACTAAAATTGATAAAGAACTACTGCTCTACTGAATAAAAGTGCATTTAAATTTGAAGCAGTTTTGTATATTTTTAATTGGTTGTCCATGGATTTTGGAAGCCAAGTGTAACGTTTAAATACATTTATTTAGAAATCTGAGTTTGAAGTTGCTACTGTTTTGAATGTCAAATTTGTACTGAAAACCTCCTCAATGTGTTTATTAGATTCAGTCCGTTGTCATTACATTTATTAATAGTTGGGTGTTGATTTGAGTGAGTTTTTTTGTTCTATATGCGCATGTCGTGATTCATCTCTACTGCAGGAACAGAAACTGATGGGTTTCCCCCTGCATTGTTGCTATTATTTTGCCCAGGTCAATATGTTGTGTTGCTAAGTATTTCAAGCGCCTGTGTGGCAGCTTCTGTTTCAGAATGAGTCACGCAATGAGAAAATAGAGGTGTCCCTATCTTACCATAGGCAGATTCTCCTCACACGGCTCCACTGCTTGAGCCCGAAGGCCCCTGCAAGAGAAAAGAGTGGGGTTTCAAGTAAAACACTGCTGTGGGTGGAGCTGGGGTCAGATCTAATACACGTCCCAGAGAGGAGCTCTCGTTTACCATCCCCTGCCAAGCACCACACCACTGCCTCAGGCGACTGTGGCCTTTGTGCTGAAAGGGGGAAGTCCTGAGTTTTAACATTTTCTGTATAATTAAATTGTTCTGATGTGAAGAAAGTCATGTGTTTTGATGTAAAGTGCTATGTTCTAGAGAAACTGCCAAAAATGATTCACAGTGGCGATGATAGGAACCAGACAAGTTGATTTCCTCTTGAAGCTGCTGTTATTACATGAAAACGAAACGAGTTATTGCATGAAATGAAATAAGTTGGTTGTCTGATACTTAAGTTTTAGGGTAACTCTTTACAATAAGACTACCCTTACTGCAACTCCTGATATCTCAAAACACAAAACACAAAATCTCACAAAATTAAATATTATATTATTCTCAAAACAAGATCAAGTAGAAATAAGACTGCACATCTTGGTTAAATCAGGATTTTTTGCAGTTTAATATCAGGTTATTAATTAGGTTGTTAATCAGTTGTTAATTAGACTGTTTATAAACAATGAGCAGTTATAACAGTTGTCATACATTGATACAGGCTCACTATTTTTATACATTTTGCTATTTTCTTAGATTAGTTTGTCCATCTCTCAGACAGACTGTTAAATTATCAATTTCATCAGGTCGTTGTTAACATGCTGCTCTACCATTAAAACATCAGATTCTGCCAAATAGGGAGCCTGCATCAATGTATGAAAACTGTTAGAAATTGTTTAAATGATTTAAAACCTAATTAACAACCTGATTATGAATCTTTTACAAATCCTCTTGAAGGATAATCGTATTGTAACTATTGTAACTTCCAAAACTTTTTATCCTAAGTTTTGGAAAAGTTTTGGTACATGAATAAATACATGCATGGCGGAGAGGTGCATGCAGGTTGCTTAGGTTGTTTAGCTTCAATAGTCTAATGCAGTTGGCACAGCATGAGATACCTATAAAAATGAAGAAATGAATAAACACCAAAAGGTTTTAATACTTGCTACCTCCATTTTTAGTAAATTTGTTGGCAAGTCATAGATAGCAGTATAAAGTGCAGTGTTAGAAACCACATAAGCAAGTTTATTCAAGATACTTAACAGCTCACCATGGTTTGTAGTGATAAAAGCATGCAGTGTGAACATGTGGAGTGTTAGTTTCTTTTACTTGTTAACTTCATTAGCCTCATGGCTCCACTTCTAAACTACAGAAGCACACTTCAGTCACCATATACATTACTGACTTCTTTTGAATGGGGCAATTTTCATTTTTGGCCAAACCATCACTTTAAACACTGTTTACCGTCAGCCTTTACATAAAAATAAGTGACGTATTTCATCTATAACTCATAGCCTAATACGTTTATTGCTTTTCTGTGTGATGAATGACTCATGCCATCCTGAAGAGATTAGTTGTGTCTGCAGAGCTGAATACATTGGTGATGTGTTGGGTGCCCTCAAACCGAAATGGAAGAACCGGTCCATCCACACTGATATGCAAATATACCCTTTACAGAAATACTGGTTCTCTCCACACCCACAGTCATTTCATATTCATGCTTCTGAATTCAATTTAAATGTCATTTATTTGTTATGTATAATATCTCGGCCTTTTGATTTGGTTCCAAGTTCCCTAATGGTTTTTCAGCCTCTCCTGTTATTGGGCGTTTCTTTTTATCCTAAGTGTTTTTGGATTTAGAAAGAAAGGTATCATCCAGTAATCTGTCCATGTGATTACTGTTGTTTGCCTTGACTGCCAACAGGTGGCACTGTTGTTTAAGCTTTGTGCCTGAATCTCTGCGTTGTGTGGTGCTTGTCCAGGCCAAAAGATGCTCACATAGTCAAACAAGAAGCATTCTGTTTCTCTTTGGAGGCAAAGCAAGACACATTCATATTAATATTGAAGCTTTTATAGCTACTCTTTCTTTCTGTATTTGCAGCTCCTTCATAGATCTCCACCCTCAATTTACGGCTGACACCACCAGACTAGAAATGAAAGCATCATTGTTTTTTACCACCTAAAATGTCAGTAAATGCAGCCGTTTCACTCCACTTCATACTGGGCGTATATCACTATTTGGTCCAGGACAAAATTTTCGGTATGAATAATTGTCACCTCAGTCCAGGTCTGCCCTTGTGGAATGACTCGACTCATTTCTCCTCTCATTATCTGAGGCTTGCTAGCCACTCTGATCCGCTGCCATGATGGGGCCTCGCTCAGATGTCTGTGAGAACGGCCATAATCTCTCCTGCCCTGCCTCTCATGGCTGTGCCGCTGGGAGTCGTCCCTAACGACTTGTCTAAGCTGCTTTTTATGTATCATTTGGTCTCTGCCTGAGTCCAAGGTGTTCTCCATAGCGACTAGCAGGATTTCTGTGATGATAAACTACAATCTGTGTTGCTCAACATCACTCTCCTGATTAACTTTTCTCTGGCTGGATAAAAGTGTGCATAGTGAGAATAGTTCTAAAGGGTGATGTACTATGTTTACTGCAGGAAGTGTAAAGTTTCTGTTTGGGCCTTAACTGGGAACATGTTATGTCCTAGAGCTGTTTGGTAGATGCTGTGTTCTGTATGTAGGACTGCATATCACTGGATGTGACACTGGCCCTCAGAATTTATTTATACTACATTTTCAGAAACCCAGGAATCACTACACTATTCGCTCATAATTTAATTACTCCTTCAGCTTGCATTATTTTCTATACACTGTGATGTTCAAAAGTCAGGGACCAGTCTTTAGTATTAAATTGATTTCTAGTGAAAACTACCATTAAGATTTTATTTTCAAATGCGTGAACATACTATAGCTAAAAACATACAATATCAAAACAACAAAAGATCTTCTGAACGTCTTCCCAACAAAGATGCTTCCAAAGCTCTCACTGATATTATGTTCTAAGAGACATACAACTACCCAGACACACCTCAGCTGCCACATATGTTTCTAAGGCCATGTCCACACGTACACAAGTATTTATAAAGTTTTTTAATGCATTTTGGCCTTTCGTCCACACATAAGTTACGTTTTGGACAAGAAAAACAAAGATTTTGAAAAAGTGACAGTTTCTCATCATGCTGTGCGCCACTCATATGACGTCACAGTATGCGCTGGATATACATTAGGTTTTTGCGAATGTGTGTGGACAGAGATATTTTTTTAAACATGCTTGTGTGGACGCAACTTTTTAAAAAGGCGAAAACGGAAAATCTCCGTTTTCAGAAACACCTGTGTGCGTGTGGCCATGGTCTACATTCTAAACAATGTGAGGTCATTTGCAGTTCCCCATTTTTCGGTCATTGTTGGAACTGAACCAAAGGTGCCTTGTATGCAAAAGAGTGTACGGTATATACAAATGAAATATAATTACACATCATTTTCTCTCTCCCTCTGTCTGCAGCAGCGATGAAGGGCTGAAAGACACGTTGTCGGACTGGGACTCGGAGATGGGCAGCACGGAGCCACTGAAAGAGAGCGCTGACGTGCTCAACAACGGCCACCGCAGTGACCAGGAGGCGGCACGACGCCTGGCCCGGCGCCTCTACCACCTGGAGGGCTTCCGTCGCTCCGATGTGGCCAAGCACCTGGGCAAGAAGTGAGAAGAAGTGAAAATTAAAATGAGCACCTGCTTAAAATTCATGATGTGCTATTAAGGCAGCCAGTTAAGTCACCTTCAAGCTTAGACAAACTCAGACATGTAGACACACACACACTGAGGTTTGGCACATTCTCACACATAGGAGCACATACATTCAGGTTTATTACTCTACTTGAACACATAGCCAAGGTGATACTCCATCAGCAGTGAAGTACCTTCCATAGACAAACTATCAATTGTCGTTCTGTCGTTCACTATCAGTGTCCTAAAGAATCATATAAATTAATTGTTATCTCTGGATGCTCTTTTTATGTTTTTACTCTCCAGCTAATGTCAGTGTGTCAGCTACACTGAACAAGCAAGGGATTATATGGATACTTGATTGTCTTCCAGCACAATTCCGTATTTTGTTCTAAAACGCTCGGTAGTCTTTGTTGTGTGGGAATGATATGCTTTCTACTGGTATGTAGGTTGACACACTGTCATTGGACTGCATAGAAGCAACGATATCCATGAAAAGTAAGATTTTACAGATGGTCTCAAAATGAAGTATCTGGTGCTAGTAATGAGCTGCTCATAAAATTCTTGTTGCTTACAATTACAATGATTAAATGAACAAAACTCTCCTTATGGGTTGGGGTAGCTAAACATTTGTAGTTGTTGAGCGCCCAGTCTGGAACACACTTTTTATGTTGTCATTTTATTATATTTGCAGCATCCAACAACTTTTTTGAGCATAATTTTTAATGTACGTATGGTTCAATTAAGTGGCAAGAAACAGTGTGTCTATAAAACATTCTGCTGTATCGCAGTTTAAAACATTAAACTAATAACTACCAGTTCACCAGAAAGGTAGCTTTTTGAGCACTGATGTAAAATTGAGTTTAAGTGAGTACTTGACAGCATTAGTATGGTTGGATAGTCCTTGCAATAAATCACACAGATTACACACGGCATGCATCTTTGTGGACATTTTAGAGAACACATTAATATTCAGCTTGCTGGCCATTTATCATACAGTTGTCAGTCAGCCCAAAGCTAACACAGAACACCATATGACTATTTAAAAAAAACAAAAAAACAGATCAAAACATAATCATTAAGAAAAACAAAACTAAAACAAAAGCCTCTAGACCAGGGGTTTTTATTCAAAGGTCCAAATCTAATTTCTAGATAAGGTCAAGGATCCGGCATGACAAGTGATAAAAAACAAATCCCTTTTATTAAATTTGCTTACAACATACAACCAAATGAAACGAGGCTGTTTGCCTATAATTGTTTGCCTGTGAACCTAATCCACTCTCACTTTTGACCTTAAAGTTTAATATGTACTGTAGGTTTAGGAAAAGATTTAACAATAACCTTAACTACCTTGAAGAGGACTTGCTTGAGAATTGCTGCTTTAGGCACTCAAACACCATCCACTGTCTTTAGCATCTCCACACTGTATTACATTGTCGTACCTCTTAAGGGGCAGGAAGTGAGTGAACTGCTTTGCATAAAAGCCTAAAGGTACAGCACTGTCAAAAGATTTTGTGTCTTCATATCATCCTGGAGTGCAAAGTTTCACCCTGGGGTTCAGATCCAGGCTGTGGCAGAGACTTTAAGATGGAGCGATTTAAAGTGATGGCAGTGTTGCTCATGCAGCTCTAGTTAAAAGCTTCGGACTGTTGAATGTGAGTCTGTGCTGATCTCTTCTGGCATGTGGACTGAGGAGTTTTTCAGCAAGAAGATTGCTGTCCTACAACTGCCTTTCTGAGGACACAGCAAGAACCGAGCCGGGGCACTTGGTCACTCGCTAATCAGTCAGATTCGGGTCAGGTTTGTCATCGCCTCAGTGTTCCAGGGAGTGCTGTCTCTCGGACTGAACCAGAACCATGTTTCAAATACAATTCTGTTTGTTTTATTCTAAACAGACAGACACAGAGGCATGACCTGGCATGGTTTACTGCTATCAGGTGAGCCTGTTTTCAGATGCCCAAACAAGCTCATTAGCTCCATTCAGTTCCTAATTGAAGGTGGCCACAGATATAGATGTCCCTGTGCAGCCGTCTGTCTGGAATTGACGCTCGGATTGTCTTTGAGAGTGGTATCCAGCTGTGAATGTGAAAGCTCATCTCATTCTCTCACTGTGTTTCTTGTTATTATCTTATTAAGTCCTAGTTACTTTATTATTTCATTAGGCATAGCAAAGTAATATTATTCTTTTTTATAGTTAATATAGGCCAAGCAATAAAACTAGGCTACGGTAATCAATAACAAACCCATGCTTAGCTTTGTCGGAAGAATATAAACTAATCAATTAATCAAGTAATCAAATAATTCCATCTTTAAGCTATCATGCTGTTTATTCAGCAGATCTAAATAAAGTGAGCAATGACACTGACAACGGTATTTAATGATGTAAACCAAAGAATTAATCATTTTTTTTAAATCTGTACATGATGTAATCATGCAAATGACGGAATTTAGAGTGGTTTGTTGTGGGATTCTCCATTCTTGTGGAATTCATAATATCTGAATTTCAGAAGGTTTTAGCCTAGAACAGATAAAAATGCATTCATTTAGATATATTTGGGGTGTTGTACGGCAAAACCGTACACAATGAAACATTTTGACCTTTTTTTAACCATTAGTAAGATTGTATGCAAAAACAAAGAATGCATTTGAGTTCACAGATGGTTTTGAACAGGTGAATTAAAGATGGTGTGATCTCCTATAAACCCACTGCAGAAATCTTATCAGCCACTTTGTCCTCGGTATGAAAAATACTTGGGGGCCGACATGTAAACTTCAAAACCATCCTCACTAGCTTCTGGAAGCATTTTTGTGCCACTTACTGTTGTTCACTTTAGATACTTTATTGTTGTACAGTCTAACAAACAGAAAGAATGGAATCGCTTCCTTAGGAATATCTGTTCGAAGATAAATCTTTGCCATCGGGCATTTGAAGTAGATGGGTTTCTTAAACTCAGCTATGCCTGAAAGAGAGATTATTATCGCCATAGCACTCTTTCGTTTACAGTCTAGAGCAGTGATTTCTGAAAGCCGCAGAAATTGTCGCCATTAGGGCGGAAATGGATTGCTTGTCCTCAGACGGCTCTAGCTCAAGTGGTAATATTTTGCCAGCTTAATCACCACATTTATCGTGTATTCTTCATAGTCCTTCCACATCAAAGACACTTTCCTCTTGATGAATTTGCCTGCAGTTCAGATCTGATGAAGGCTCTGATTTTGTTGCGTTATTCAGAGGGTCCATCATGTTTATCTGAAGGATTTATAAGGTCAGTCAGTAAAGGAATCAGTAAAGGGTTTTTCTGCCCCCACATCCTCAGATTAATTTTCACTTCATGTCTGTGAAGAACTCTTAAACTTGTTCTACTTTATAAGAAGACACTGAGTGACAGCTTTCTGATTTGTGTGATCTAGATTAGTACTTTAAACTTGGATTATTCTGTGGTTTACTCTTCTTTCATTATATGGTTTTTACACTTCTGAAAAGTTATTATATTGGAGAGACAAGGTTTTGTTCTGTTGAGAACTGAAGTGAAAAGGGTGGACTGTATTTCACAATACACATTATGTCACTATTTTTATTTTTTCTTACAACCAATAAGTTGGATTGGCCAAAAAAAACCCAGTAGAATAAGAGGTGATTTATACCCGCTTGGTTGATTTTAATTCAACCTTTTTTAATGCTAGATGTAGATAATCAAACGTTTTTAGTTTCTGTTGTTTTCATACTGGAATGAACGTGTTATCTCTCTTACTTTAGAACCAAACTTTGGGCATCAAACATGTCTTGGCTGATTGAGTCCTTTTTTTCTAAAATGCTTTTTTTTTTGTTGTCCGCCCGCGGGTGTGAGTCAACCCGCACACAGCTAGCCTGCACTCTCTCAGCCTCAGTAGAGGTCTGGAGGACAATGCCAGCCTCAATACACTGCCATCAATCCCTTCCCTCCATGCTTGATGTCGTGATTTTGAATCCGTGCTGTGGAAGTGTGTGTAGGCGTTTATATAAATCTCTCCTTCTCCTTCTCACTCTCGCTCGCTCATTCTGTCTGTCTCGTGCTCTCTCTCTCTCTCTCCTTTTCTTTCTCCCTCTCCTCCCTCCCTCTCTTTCCCTCCCCTTCTTCTCTCGTTAGCTCTCTCTTTCTGTCTATTATATACAGTAAATGAAAGTGATGACATGACCTGCTACTCTGTTCATGCTTGTGAAATGCTGTGCATACACAGCCAGTGCAGAAAACATGCTGTCCTTGGCCTTCACAGAATGTGTGGGATTGTTAGACGCTATTAGAGGACTGAAAGTAATAAAAAGCACCACAACTATAACTCTGCAGTGACTATGGTGGATTTACCTTGGCCTGATCCTAATGTGAACCTTCTGTTTGTTTGCCTACAGCAATGACTTTAGCAAGATGGTCGCCGAAGAGTACCTCACTTTTTTTGAATTCACAGGGATGACATTGGACCAATCGCTCAGGTATTATTTTCTGAACAGTCCATATATGTGTGTTTGTGTGTGTGTGTGTGTGTGTGTGTGTGTGTGTGTGTGTGTGAGAGAGAGAGAGAGAGAGAGAGAGAGAGAGAGAGAGAACATGTGTATATTTATAAATATACATATATATAACTCATCTGATGCTGCATAGTTTGCATTAGTCATTCTCCAGTCCTTTGTCCTTTGACCACTGATTCTTGCCTGGTGGATTATTCTCAGGGCATTTGTGGTTGCTAGCACTGCAGTGTGTGATCCACTTTGGGCAGCATACACATACATACACAAACTGACATGCATATACCTTTTTCCTGAGAATGACCACCTAAATAATACCTAGTGGCCCCGTAGGGGTCCTGACCATTGATGAATAGGGAAAGTGGGCTAACTGATAATAAGGATGCACCATAATCTTTAACTGTAAACTAAGAAATACCCATATTTGACAGGTGGAGCTCATGAAATAGACTAGTATAGAAACAAGGTTCATGTGTGTAACTTATTTGACTTGAGCTCCTAGTTCAGAAATTCCGAACTCCAACTAGGATACAATTAAAGAAAAAACTCAAACAATTACAAAAATCAATCACTGCTCAGAATGTTGATGGATTTCAGTCAGATCAACATGGCTGCTGGCACAGTCAACAGTAGATTTGCTGCAGGTCAAACAATATACAAACACAACATATGGTTACATTTAAAACTGACCAAAAACGTTGTTGTTTTGAGACGGTTAACAAATCAGGGATGTTAAAGTTATCACTCATTACTACCATTAGCTGACTGGCTTGGTGCTAACAATACATGCTTTTCAAGAGGCAACCATGTAATAGTTTGAATAAACAGAGGTAAAAATGACCTAAAAAATAACAACCTCTGAGCCATGTTTAATGCTGGGTATCAATATCTGTGTGGTTACAAAAGGGTTGTTATAATCACTTTGGTGTGGATCCTAAAAATAATTGTAATTGGTTTTTTTTTTGTTGTTCTTCTTCCTCAGATCCTTTCTCAAAGCTTTTGCACTAATGGGTGAAACCCAGGAGAGAGAGCGGGTTTTAATCCACTTTTCTAATAGGTACTATCAATGTAACCCCACCATCATCGCCTCAAAAGGTACTTTTTACCACATCTTTTGACCTTAATAAGAAATTATTCTGAAATACTTAATAAATTAAAGTATTTTGGGACCTAGCCTGGGTGTAAACTTCACTTGCATTAAGTTAAGCATAATGTTTAGACTTAACCTACGATGGGCAAACCAGTACTGAGATTAATAGGTGTGAATACGTTTGTACCTTCATTTGCATATTGGGGATTTAGGAGATTAGATGTTTTTTCAGTTATCAGTCATGCATGGATTTAGCTTTGTTTGTCAGTTTCCATGACCATTTACGTTTACTCAAAGCAGCACTCAGCCTATGGATTAGCTGGAGATCAACTCAGCTGTCCCTTGAGGAATAAGCCATTAATTGAGAATTACGGAGCTCACTTGGCATCAGGTTTGACAAATCACGGGTGAAAGAGACGAACAGCAGCAAGGTTCAACAGAAGGTTGCTGTCACGGTGCGGTGCTGGGAGGGTATGGGGAGGACACCACAGTACTGTTTACACGATATGTTTTAATGAGAAGAAACACAGAACATAAGCACAATCCCCGAAAATAACACAACCAAAAACAGAAATATAAACAACAAATGACTGGGAACTAAAAGGCTAGGCCCGTGCTCCTCACAGAAAACAGAACAGAAAACAAACTCAGGATTCAGGGCTAAACCCTCCTCGCAGCTTCGTGAGCAGAAACGTGGATACAGGTCCCAGCGCTGACAGTGCGTAAGCCAAAAACTTAAACCGGACAAGCATGGAAAAGAAAAACAGAGAAAAACAGAGAAAAGAAATACAAGATCATGAACAGTAAATGGGTGGGATACAACAAGCTCGATACACACAGACACCCTTGGTAGACAAATACAGACCCAAAATGGAAGGGATCGGCTGGGGTTTAAATACAGAGAAAGAAACAAGAAACAGGTGGAACTAATAATAACAGGAACTAATAAATACAAATGGAACACGGAGACTAGAAAGGGAACAACGGGGAAAGGGAGGAAGGGAGGAAAGGAGGTGGAACGGGACACAGGACACAAACGGAAACATGGTGACAGAAAAGGCAACAAGGGGGAAAGGGAGGACAGGAGGTGAATCGGGATACGGCAAGATATGAAACTAATACTCGGGAGACGGGGAACGGAGTCTACGGGAAGAGAGCGAGGTGGCCGTCACAGTTGCTGAGACAGTCTATCCTTTGTTTGCGAAAATTTGTAGTGTTTTTTTTTGTTTGTTTTGTTTTGGGTTTTTTTGAAAATGTAATGCTCATGCCCAGTTTTTTCCACTCTTGTATCGTCCCTCTTTGTTCAATGCTGGAGTGTCATGTCTCCCCCATAGCAACCATCTTGGTAACAACAAGCCACTCTGTGACCAGTAGATGGGTAAAAGCTAAAACGGTCTCCTTGTTGCTAAGACTGTTGCCATGGAAGTGGTGTTACACTTTGGCCCAGTGTAGAGATGGATGATATCAACATAGGGGTACTTCTGCATGTTTAGAGGCTCTTCATGTCACTGTGTGAGATGCATAATTTTTAACAGCAGATTATAAAAAGGGAATGTGGCTTCTCTCAACATGAGAACATGTCTATAGTGGCACGAGCGTGGAAATCAGCCAGATCTTTTGACTGCTGCTCGTTAAAGCCATGACTAAATAATTACTCATTAATAAATAATTTTTTTTCTGCAGATGGAGTGCATTGCCTTACATGTGCTTTGATGCTGCTGAACACTGACCTTCATGGCCAGGTATGTTCTTTCTGCCCTCTGATATTTTCTTCCATCGTATCTCTTCAGTTTGTATTTAGGTTGATGTTAGTAAATGTTAAATGATTAAAAAAGACTCTGCTGCTGTCCTTTGAATGAGCAGTGGAGTGTCCTGCCATTGTTTGGCCTTATCAGAGCTGATTATTCGGTCCATAAAAGAAATAAATACCAGCATTGGAGTCATACTAATGAGAAGTTTATTTGGCCAGTACCACTCAGACAGACATGTGAACATCCTGTAGTAGTATACAAAGGAAATGCATAGTGGCCTATTTGAATTGCTTAATGTGTATTTTACACAAAAATGATTTTAAATGCTGAAAATTTGTGTTTATGTAATTTTCTGTCTACTTTTTGGTTGCACCTTAAGGATTAGGAAGGCCTGACCCATGAATACCATTCCTCACGAGAACTGTAGGATTGCTTATGTCAGGATTTTCAAAAGTCCTTATAGTTGTTGGGCAGTGAACCTTCAAAGTCAACTGTAATCCTATTCTGTTCATGAAGGGGGACATTTCGAATGGAGAATATAGTTAAATCACTTCATTCAGCTGCACAGTTACTTTCAGTTTAATTCTTGATTATATGTATTAAAAGCTAATGCAAGCATTTGTACATTGGGTATACATTTTCAGTGTTAGTACATGCATTTATATATTGGTTATGTATATTCAGTTCTTAAACATACAGTTATATACTGATTATATATTTTTATGTTAGTATTAGGATTTATGTATTGGTTATATATTCAGTGCTGATACATACATGTAGGCTCACTGGATGCAAAGATTTCTTTTGTCTACTTTTTACTTCTTTTTTCTGTTACTTTTTGTTCTAGCTTTAAACCTCAAGCTGCCAATCTTTGACTGACATATTTGTCATTCCTGTATGGTCCTTTTCTTTGATCTGTGCTCATATACTATTCAGATGATTGATTTGCTGCTAATGTTTTGATTTGTACGGTACTGCTCTCAGAAGTAAAATTCCTGATTGTTAAACAGGATTGTATATGTAGAAATATATTAATATTTTAGTATTTTAATAGTTTTAGAGAACAAAAGTAAAAAAAAACCCTTATTGCCCAATAGTGAAGCTTTCTCACAAATTTCCTGTGCTTATTATCTGTGAAGTAACTGAACCGTTCATACATGCTCCTCAGAATAGCTCATGTCTTTGTCTCCAAGGAGCCTGTTCATGTGTCTTTATACTCACGGGGTGGCGATTCTTGGATTTGACGTTTTCTGGCTCCTTCTCAATAGAACACATATGCGCCATGGAGACGCCAATATTTCACGCCCACGCCGTGCAAGTTTGCTAGACGCTTGATTCGAAAGATTGCTTTTCGTGGTATGAGTCTTCACATAGTGCACCTTATGAAGTTCTGTGAAATCGGCAAAGCTGCGGCTCTTTTGCCAGATGATGCTTTATAATCTCTCCACAAAATAGTTTTTTTGCTTTTGTTTTGTTTCTTTTTTTCTTTTTTCTTTTTTTTTTTTACATTTCCTAGTAATCTGTGTGCTAGTGTGGGCTGTCAGTCACCTAGATTGAAACGGCTGTCGATAAGAAACGTCTCCTTTAATTACTTCTGCCTTTTCCCTTTAGGCTGGGGATTTGATTCCCTCTTGCCTGGCGAGGGCTGTGCACACTTGGGCTTTTCTGTTAGAGCGCTGCATTGCTTTTAACGTGAAGGAAAGCAAAGCAAATGACCACATCAGCCTGCAGCCTGAGAGACTTATCTGCTGGCTGTTTGAAAAGCACTGCACAGGCAATCTGTCACAAATGTTTTAAAAAAGAAATCTGAAACAATTGATAGGAAAATATCAATCAAGGATATATATTCCATGTCTTTGTGGCCATAAAGAGGTTATCTGACCTTCTTACAAGCACTTTTATGAGCACTGCAGCATTAGAGGCATTGATATGTGCACACAGAATCACAAACGGCTGCAAATAATGTTATTATTCCACTACCTTGCCTAACCGTCACAGCTATCAACTATTAAACACCCACTGAAAAAAGTAATGCATTTCATTATCTGATTTCAACAATTACCCATAATGCTAAACTCTGCAGGTCCACTTTAGGGTATGAAAAAACACCCTGGTCTACAGTCATGCCTCACTGGTCCAAAAGGATCCTTTTTTTTGCATTTGGATTATTAAAAAAGGCGTTTGGGCGGCACTGAAAAATGGATGTGCACAGCAAAACCACATGAATAAAATGCTCAAGGGTTTGTTACTTTCATTGGTATTCAATTCTGTATTTCGAATTCAGTAGCTTTGTCTTCTTTTAATCCATGAAATTAGTGGACGCAACTACAGCACACTTTATTAGACCTTTAAAAAGGATCATTGTTTATGATTGTTTAGGTATAGGTTTGGTCTGTTCATCCACATCATCTTTCACACCAGAGCGCGACAGACTGCATCACTTTTTAGATAACCATTAAAGCTAAAAGAGCAGAGACGCCTGAAGTGACACATGCAGAAATAATGCACAAATTCTGCCCATGGACTATTTACAGTAATAGATTGGTGTGAGGACACAACAAGTTTGATGAACCATTATTTAAGTATAGTGATACGTGTATGAGTATTACTACTCTCTGTCAGAGTTCTGGCAGTGTATCTGGTTTCAGCACCCACCTCTGTGGTGGTCCTGCTCCCATTCTGATGGTCCCGTAGCTCTAAAAGCTCCACTCAGCTCAACTCTGCCATGATGTCACTTTCACTGGAAAAAGGCACTCTAGCCAAATAAAACAAATAAAAGTAACTACATAAAATGCACTAGAAGTGCAATGCTATGTGATTATTTGTTATACCTTTCCTGCCTACACACCTCATAAAATCTGTATTTGAATGAGTGCATAGATATATAGTGCTATATACTAAAAAATTCTATAAACCAAAGTCATATAGTATATAGAGTGCGTAGATATATAGTACTATATACTATACAATTCTATAAACCTAAGTTAATGATAGTTCTTCTGAACAAGAACTGAAGTTTTGGTTCAGAAAGATGAAAATATATTCTAAACCTGTATAATGCTTTTCATTTCAAGCCTAGTGTTTACATAATGTGGAACTGATTAACACATTTGAATCAGTCCAGTTCAGTACTGTGCATTTGAAGTGCGGTAAATCTTTATGTAAAAATACAGTAAAAACAACTATCCTGCATGCAACTGATGTATGACCGGAGCATCGTTTCATATGATAAATTGGTCTAAAGGAATCTCGCTTTGCTTCCTTTCGCACTGGTATGTTAGACACAGGCCCTGTGTCGCGCTTTGATATCTTGTGCCAGTCTGAACATTTGTCAGCGCTGTCCACCTACAAACTCGGCTGGTGCTGGCAGAAACCGTAAAGTCATTGGAACAAACACCGTCTGCTCATTATTTTAGTATTCACAGAGGCCCGCTCCCTCTAGCCTTTGTCCCTGACACTCTGAAAAAGATTTAAGCACTTGACTGGGATTCTGTATTTAGAAGCTTCAGCCACAATCAGCAGTGATAAAGTAATGTATGCCTGTGCCAGTGTTAATATTGATCAGTGAAGCAGAATGTCATTATAAGAGTATACACTCTCAACAAAAGTTCAGATGGAAAGCTTTTTGCTTGAACGAATGGCAAAAGGAGTGTCCTTGTCCTGGAATGACTACATACAGCCCTCATGAATCAGAGGCTAGCTGTCTTGTTAAAGCCCTGTGCAGGCATAAAACCGAAAGAGAACTGTGCATTGTTGTCAGTTATTTCTAGGTGATACAGTGTTGCCTATCCACTATATTTCAGTTGATCCAAGTAATTTTTCCATAGGCATTATACTGAACTCTTGTATTTCATTAAAGCATCGTAAATGCAGAGAAATACCAAAAAAACTACACCTGCTTTTGTTTTTTCATAACATGGTAGCAAGGTACCAAACACAAAGTGCAAGTGTAAGTAATTACAAGCTCTCTGATTATTTAATCATTTTTGCTGTAAAAGTGTGGCAGATCATTTAAAAATGTAAATTAATTTGAGTGAATTAATTATCAGCATTACATTTTATTTAATTTAATTCTCTTTTATTCAGTAACTTTTATTTAATGCACTGTTCATGTGCAGTAATGGTCACAGTAATCAAAAATATGACCGTATTTCAAAAATATATTTTATAAGCAGTCTATCGATTTATGCTACCCTTTTGAAAAAGCTTACACAGTTTATACAGTTAGCAATGATCATGATGAGAAAGAGGCAAATAATATGCATAATCCAGGAAAAATATATTTTATTTAAATGCCTATAGACAGATCTTTAGAGGTGCATAGAGCCAGTTTATTCAGTCAGGCTCTAACACTGAGAAATGCTACCGTAAATCAACAGCAGAGTCTATTGATTCATGCTACCCTGTGGAAGAATGCTCCCTTAAAGTTTATACAGCTGTCAGTGTCCCAAGATAGCACAGATAAAACAGCTCCCCTAATGCTAGGTAGCACAGGTTTATGGTCATGGCACTGAATCCCAAGACTGTGGAACAGCACATGAGCAAAAGGGCACGGTAGCACAACTCGATGGGTAGCATGTTTCGACAGAACACTGGACCGAGTTAAATGTCACATGGTGAGATTAATCAGCATAAAAAGCGTTATTTTTCTGTAACTAATTGATTGAAAATAATGTGTTAATTCAAAACCCCTAATTAAAAATGCCCTGCAGAATGCTTGAAGAGCTGTAGCAGTAGTATTTTTTTCAGCTGTGATCTTTCATTGCACATTCTCTCAGTTAGATTATACATTATGCCAGTGGCACACAAAATGTGCCACAAAAATCCTAATTTTTAATTCTAATATTCATGTTTCAGCTGCCAGTCACATGCATTCAAGGTGCTGAAACAGTAGAAACAGGGATACAGCAAATAATGCACACTAATAACACAGTCATTATCTGAATTAAACCGCTATTCAAGTGGTCAATTCAGCATCATAACAGAGATCTCTCACACCACATGATGAAAGCCTTATCAAACATCTTTTTAAAAGTTCAGTAACAGCCCTAGTATATTCCACTAATCTGTAAGTTTTCTTTTTCTTTATGAGTACAGAAACAAAATTGACTAAAGACGAGCATGTTAAATATTCAGTAAGATCATAAAACCAAAGATCACATACTGCATTCATATTGGTCCTAATGTGCTAGTTGAACAAAGAAGTTCTAAATATTCTAATGCTAATAAGCTGGAAGACTTAATAGGAGACTATTTGAGCGCTGTTGCATTCTAGTCTGTGTTGTGGTTGCCACTTTTTGAGAACAGAGCCTGACTGTGAGATGGGTTATCAGTAATGCCTTTTTAAATGTGGAACGAGAAGGGTCTTAACATGGATTTTATACACCGTCTCCCTTGCGAGTTGGCAAGTCAGCACGCAGATATATTTTAAAGGGGGTTGTGTTTTTGAAAGATGGGTTCAAAAGACCTTGTCTGGAATAAAAAGGATTGCTCGCAGAGAGAAAATCATCCAAGGCGAGTTTAACAGCCCCGCAGTGGAGGCACATCAGCTATGATAAATGGATCTGGTTGACATGCTCTGTTGGTTTCATTGGTGATTGTACAGTACTTTCAAATAATCTAACATTACAGTAATTGATTTATTCTTCCTGGAATTATTGTAACATTGTCATCACTCAATCATCAGTGTGTGTCTGTAATAAATGAATAGTTTTTCATATGAGCTTCATATGATGCGGTTATTTTTTTTTTCATACATGGCACAGCACATACAAGTGCAGTGAAATATGAATACTGTGTTAGTACACAGCACTGCGTTAATATGAAACTGAGAGTGATTGATGCAGTTGCAGTGCGGTGCCATGACACAGAAGTGCAGCTACATGCAGCTCGAGAACAAATTCATTACTAAGGTTTTATATTCTGTCGATGGCAATAGACAGCCTGCTGCTGGTGGGGTTAAATAAGGCCTTGCTGGGGTGATACATTGCGGTCCTGCTCCATTATCAGAGTAATAAATGTGTCTTAACACCTTGCAGAATATTGGTAAGAAGATGACGTGCCAGGAATTCATCAATAACCTGGACGGGTTGAACGCCGGACAAGATTTCCCCAGAGAGCTACTCAAGGTAAGTTCATCCGCCTCGCCTCCTGAGCTGGTAAATCCATAGGCTCTCATCCTGCGTGATCGGATGCGGTGATATGGCATGTAAGATGAGCCGAGTCATGATAGTATGGATAAAAGAAGTTGGGCACAGCGGGCCAGGCTCTTAATCGTGTTTGAAAGGGGAGAGCGTTTGGATATGGTAATCCAAACCGCTATTTTGGCCCACCATGAACAAATGATCATCTGATCCCTATGGATTTACAGTACAACTCATGGCTATTCAGCAGGCACTCACCTGGTATTTGTACACCTGATATACCCAAAGGCTTACAACCCAAGGACAAAAACATCCTTGACCTGGATTAATTAGAGCTGTAAAGAATTTGACATTAGAGACAAGGGGACAAGGGGTTTCGGGAACATCAGCCTGAAATGCATTGTCAGGCAGGGGTCAGATTGAAACCGGTTTTGGTCATACCTGTTTTTTCTTTTTTATAATAAGAAATTAAAACAGCTACAGTACATTGGTTTCATTTTTCCACTGTGACCTGACGAAAAATGTTTATAGTTTGTTATTAGAACCGTTTAAAGGGCCTATTTCATGGAAAAACAGCTTTTCATATAACTTTTCAACTCTTCTATAAACGTAGCATATAAACACTTTTAAAAGATTCAGCATACACCTCTTAGTCCCCAATGTATACCATGCATATATGGAAATAATTTACGCATAGTGTATTTTTAGCCTACAGCAGTTTAGCCCTTACCTTTCATGCTGATGTAAAAGGTTGTTTGTCCACAAATAATCATGTAAAAATGAGTTGTGGCTGTTTTTGATATATAAAACCATATAAATTGTACGAGTAGACATAACAGGAAAAAAAAAAGGAAATTTATATTTAAAGTGGTATAATTAATATAAGGCTTTGACCTTAGTATGTAGTTTTTTTTCATATCTATTCAGCGCACCCTCACTTGATATTTGTACACTTGATATGCCACATGACTTACAACCTCAGGACAAAAAGATCCTTGACCTGAATTAATTAGAACAGCTTAGAGACAAAAGGGGTGGGGGGGTCTTGGAGGCATCAGCCTGAAATGAATAATCAGGCTATTAACAGGTGGTGGGATCCATTGCAAAATAGTACACATATTTTGGCAGCTGTGTTTTGTGTGTGTCTGTGTGTGTGTGTGTGTGTGTGTGACTCGCTCATATTATCAGCCTCATGAAATGAAAAACGCAATTGTGATTAAATTGCTGTTACTACCACCGATAACAGGGATGAATCACAAACAGCTGTTCGGTTATTGTCTCGTGTTGTTTACCATTTGCTGAGAGTGCTATATTCTGCCTTTTCCTTTAACAAATGTGAATTGACTTAAGGTTGATGTAATAGTTGGCTATTATTCCAAGTTGGCTATTATTTTCTACCTTAATGAAATACTTTCCAACACAGTTTCTGTCTGTTGCGTCTGTAACGGTCAGATATCAACCTCGGGGGGGAAAAAAATTGGTGCAATTTCCAGTACTTCCAAAAACACACTTATGATTGTATCTAGTTGGCAGTGGAAATTATTGACTGCTGAGGGAATCGACCATATAAAATATTCGAGAAATAAGAGGGCAATTAAATGCATTTTCTTCAACTCTCTGCACCTTTCTAAAGAGAAGAAAAACAAGCCTTTTTTTCTGCTGCCAGTGGACGTGAGCGTGTAGCCCACCTGCCACACAATCCTTTCTCATGGTCACTCTGACACGTCCAGAGCTGGCACATTAGTTGCAGCAAAAGCTTATTCTTGCACCGGCAGACCGGAACACAGTCATATTGGGCATAAGCTCCGCTACCCGAGAAAAAAGGAAATGAGTTTGCCAAGAAACGCTTCTGAGCAGACTTAAATAACCCCCTGCATCTTCCCCCTCCTCCTACCTCCCCCTTCTTTTAATAAAACGAACACACCTCGCCTTTGCAGCAAATTTGATGCGAGGAATACAGTGTGGCAATGGACATGACCAAGTGGAAGATATGATGATGCCCTCCAAATAAGTGAAATGCCCTAGCTGTGCCTCTGTCATGGTGCTCCTACTGTTGCCAGATTGGATTGGCTTGTTGCTTTCATAAGCTTTTCATTACCTGCTCACAGTAGGTCTCCCTGGGCTCAAAGCCTCACTGGCTTATGGTTTTAATTAGAATAGAGTGGTGCTTTCAGTATCCTCTTAATTAAATAAGATGTCACAAAAATGTGTCTTCAGAGGTGAAGTCGAAAAGATTCTGCCACTTCCGAATGGCACTTAAATGGCTACCATTAATCCGTGCAAGTCAAGGTGATAGAAGATTGTTTGCATTTGCTCTCAGCAAATGTATAATATAGCTATGAAACAAGAATAAGAAGTTGCTCAACATTAAAGATTTCTCTGCAAATGTTATGGGGCTGATTTGCGTATATTTTTAGGGGTCTGCTTGAATGTAACCCTTAGAACTTGGATTGTAGTAGTAAAATCTGATTTCAGCAAATAAAAACAGTGAAAAAACATTTTTTACTCTCCTCCTACACGGTTGCTGGTTACTTTTGCAAAGCGCCCGCTGCTCATCCGCTTTTTTTTTATTCATTTATAAGACCTAAAATATTATACATTTGGACATGTTTGTTTTTTATTGGCATTTACTTGTGACACTATTTATTATTACATGTTTTTAAATTACAATACCTTTGGTTCTCTGTTGGAACACCAAACAAAAAATCCTTGAGCATCTATTTGTTGCGCTTTGGACACGCATTTGCTGTGGGTTAATCTGAAAACTTGACAAAGGATTGCCACGGGTACCTTGAAGACACAAAACACTGCTGTACTAATTACCATGAACCAGAATTGCCATAACGTGATCAGACTCTGTGGCAAAGTGGTGCAGTGGGTAGAGCTGTTGGCTCACAGCAAGGAGTTCTTGGATCCTTTTTCTGTGAAGTTTGCATGTTCTCCATGTGTCTGTGTTTCTCCTGGTACTCTGGTTTCCTACCACAGTCTAAAGACATGCATGTCGGGCAAATTGGAGATGCTAAATAGGTCCTAGTTGTGTGTGTGTTTGTGTGCGTTCCCTCTGACCGCTGGACTAGGCTCCAGCACCACACGTAACCCAGGTTCAGATAATGGATGGATGGAGTTCAGGCTGTGATCTGTCTTGAGAGGTAAATAGCAGATCTGGCTCAGGCAAAGCTCAGATTCATTAGGGGTTAATATTAGGCCAAGGTTAAATGATTTGGACCTTGAGTGGCTGTCAGCTGTTCTCTGCTAAGAAATCAGCCAGCCGAGACTCAAAATATTTTGATGAATAACTTTGTCCTTTCAAGCTCTGTGGTCAGCATCTGCAGGAACTCTGCTAAATTGGTGACAGATTTATCAACTCTTCCGTTCTGTTTCAGGCAGAGACAGTTTTACTGGCATCTATGCATCATAACGTTGGGTTGTTGTGTTGCTTAATGAAATCATTCATATTGGAAAGAAAAGAAAGCCCTTTCATTTTGTCCTCATTCATGATCAGCTTTAGTTTCTTCACTCCCGGATATCACACTAGCACTAGCACATTCCAGATAGGGAGGTCAGGTTCATGCAAAGAACCTTTCATACATTTAAATGGCCTTTTGAGTAGGTGTTCTATGTATAACCTTTGTCTTTACTAAGGAACCCTTGAGGGTGTAACGTCTTGTATTGTGCTGTAACTATAATTTCTACCTTCATGCATGTGTAGTTTGACTGTTCGGCAGTTAACAGGTGTTCTTTGGGCTGTTACCAGCTTTCTTTAGCCTTTTTCCCTTTACATTTTCACTTGGTGGTACAATCATGGGGTTATGTCTCTGCTTACTGCACAATTTTTTACACAAACTATTTCAACGTCCCACCCTTTGACTGAAACACACTAGTTCAGTTTTCTTCACGATTCTCTGTTTAAATTAAATGATCAAACAGAAGTGAAAGTGACCATTCTGTTATACGTGAACACACCTCAGCACACAGTGTGAACAGCATGAAAATCTTCCTCTTGCAGTTAACCCATTCACCAAGTGAAACAGCGGTCAGCCAGGTACACAGTGCCCAGGGAGCAGAGTGTGGGGAAAGTACCTTGCTCAGGGTCCCTTTAGCAGTCTTGGGAATTGAACACACAACTTCCTGATCAGCAGAACAGCATATTTGACCATAAATCAACCTCTGACAGCTCTTTCCAAGCAAAAACATCTTTTTATTTCTCAGCTCAGTCAGCTTTGAAACAGACACATTCTGCACACTGCACCCCTGCTGGCATGCCCAGGTATTACTCCAGAACTCCAACACACAGCTCTCTACTCGACATTCACCCTGTAGCTAACGTACTGGAGGAGGGTGGCTGGTGAGAGGGACTCAAACTAACTACATAACAACAAAAACACATATTTGAAACATAATAAATCCTTACTGCTACTAACACAAGCTACCCCCCTCTAACATTCCCCAAAAACAACAGAAAAGGCCAACTGGCCACCTAACCCCCAGCTGCAAAGCCTCATGGGAGGTACAGTCCTACCGTGCAGATCGCTACAATATGAACAAATGTAAAGGAACGTCTGACCCCCGCGAAAACCAGCCGACTTGTACAGCATTCCCATTACTTTTGTCCATATAAGATGCCTGACCATTGCACCAAATGTGACTATAATAACACTGCATTCAGATACATAGACTTTCATATGGTCCCTCTTTGCAGCTGCTATAATGGTTCCACCCCCCCACATGCTCTGGACTCAGAGGGTGTTTTTTCAATTACAGGCTAGATAAAACGTGAATGCCCTGCAGTGGCAAATAGCTTTGGTTTTTATATTTGATTTGATAACATTCATGTTTAAGTTTAGATTTACAGAAACATTTGAACTGCAGCTGTGTGACTGTATTAAAGGGAACACTGCTGTTAAAAAACCCATTATTAGTTTAAAGTGTTATTCCACTTTTGTTCATATAGCAGTACTTTAAAAAGAAAGGTGCGCAATACACTAGTTTTGAATTAATTATTTAAATTAGCATATAATAATACGACAATGTTGATAAGAGTATTAAAAACAGTATGTTTAGGACAGACTTAAATGTGCGATAAATCGCAAGTTAACTATGGCAAATATTAGATTAATCGCAATTAAATATTTTAATCTACTGACAGCCCTAGTTGATACACAAATAAGAGTTAGCAACTTGGCTAAGCGGCACACACTGCACACCATGTCAGTTATACTTTTTTTTTTAATCCAGTGTACATTTTTTAATGAAGCAACACCTACCAATATGTCTGAGCAAATATAAAGCCATTAAATAAATAACAATAAATGCAATAACATTATTTTATGGTTAATGGGCCAAACTGGCATTTTACGTTCGTGAAATCAGTTAACTTTTTAAATTACATCAATTAAATGAAGTACCACATTGAAAGGAAAAAATGACTGGCAATTTAGCACAATGAGTCATGCATAGTTATGCTTTTGGTACAGGTAGCAGCATTCAGATGCAGCACAAGGGAAATACCTAATGTAATTGTCATCACCAGACAAAGCTGTTAAAGTTGTATGAATAAAACCTTTTCAAAATGCAGTATTTTGAAATTGCACCCCTAGTAGCTCTTGCTAATGTTGTTTACATATATGTAAATGTTTTCGTCCCATTTTCACTTTTATGTTTGACTGCATGACTACAACAGCATGGCTGCTTTAAGCCTGTGCTTTAGTAGTTGCATTAAAAAATACCAAAAAGATTATTTATTATTAAGTATTTTTTATCATATTTATGTTTGTGACAGGTCTGTGCAGATCAAAACACTCATGTCTTAAAACATCTGAACATGACGGTTAAAGGAAATTGGTCAACCCAATATTTTGCTCTTGACCAAAAGGCTTATGACTTTGAACATCCTGTCCAAGGCCTGCACATGTTCTGACTGTGTAAGTGATTAATAATGTGAAAGTATCCATTTGAAAATGCTGTTGAATTTGGCTCCACTTAGTCTGTTTTAACCTTCTTTTTATCTTCGCATGTGCTCCACTCCACTCCAGCAGAGCATATCCGAACTTGTTGTAGTCTGTGGATGCTCTTAAATGAATTACCCTGCTCTGCTCCATTTACTGAATGGGAAGTAGAGCTTGCTGATCTTGTATCGTGACAAAGCAGACTCGTGTGGAACTGGGCTGCACCTGCCAGGATGAGAATGAAACACCGGGAGGATGCTGATGTGTTGTGACTGCAAGTCCTTACTGTGTCTGTGTGTGTGAGAGTGAGAGAGACAGAGCTCAAGCAGCTGTTAGCCTGCCACTCCTTTCTCACGTCTCTTCAGCTTCCTCCGGGGGACCAGACAGCCGAGCCGGTAGAGTTTCAATTACTTAGCCCAGTAGCAGATCTGGGGAATTCCTCAAACTGACGTATGCCATGACACGCAGCTTGCTGTGGCAGTGTTTCTTAAGGATAGTGAGTGTTAATGGGTCATTTATGAGTGAATTCTTTACTTCTGGTAACTGAGATATATATTAGAATGCTGTCTAGGTGAAGTACATGTGCAAGGGAAAGAGCTGGAAAAAGAAGATATCCTGCTTTTCTGATAGAGAAGCCGTGTACCAACAGCCAGTAATGCGTTTCCCGATGCACATTTTAGAGTATAGCTTGTCGCAATTTGTATATTCTCATAATGGATGTAGTTGGTGTTCTCATCTGAATTAGATGTTTGGTGACAGTCCTTTTGAAAGAGTCTTTAACCATTTATCCATGATGGACAGAATTACATAAAAACTGAAATGAGAAACCTTTACATGGGCTTGCACTGAAAATATAATGATTTATAAAATGTTCCTTGCAATTTCCATGAGCCTGACCCAAATATAATGTTTTACAATAATTAATATTTATCATATTCGGAATGACACTGGGTTAAAAGTCTATATATTGTAACAACTTTTTAGGTTAAAAGTGGCCAGAAGCCCTCTAACAGTGACCCACAGACTGAAAACCACTGGTATGTAGTATCAAAATTATACAGCAACTGAAAAGCTGTCTCAAAGAAATGCAGTGTGGCGGTCCAGTCAGCTCCTACCTTTTTCATTGACTCACATCAACGAGACTCTGGAAATAGAAACAGTTTTCATCAAAATGTTCTGCAGTCATATCAGTCTGTTTTGAGGCACCATTTTTATTTGATTGCCCAACATATGGAAGTGTAGAAAGTGGTCTACATCACTAATTGAATTGTTCTCAGTGCTGAACACTGAGATGAAACAGAAATGGTAATGTGCAGAGTTATTGTCTTCACATCATTATTGTAGACAGATGTTTGCCCACATCCTGGATGGAGTTCTTAAGTTTGTCAGCAGTGTTTTTCCGTAATTGCAAGTCAGTAGGGCAAAGCAAGTGATTAATTCGCAAAGAAGCCAGCAACCACTTCCCTCCCAGCACTGCTGTTAATGCCAAAACAGCCTCCATGTGTCCTTGAGCTATCTTGTGGAAATGAACACTGGCAAAGCACCAGGGGTGTTATGGAAGATCTGTGACATTATGTGTCCTTGATGATTTATTTCTCACAGAAAGCTTCATTTCAAAGCTCATACTTGGCCGCATTATTAGTTAACTATTTGAAAAAATAGCTGTTCAATTTGGGTAGTTGTCAACGCTAAAGAAACTGTTACAAATGCGAACATTAATGTCATCTGTTTTCAACTTTTGCACTTTGTGCTCCTGTAGTCCACTTATGGTGTTTCTATGGGTTTACTTATTTAAATATCTATTATAATGTTTTACCCTTTCTGTATATCTTAAATAAAACAGACTGTTTTAGTTACTTTTGCTTTTAAAACTGATTATACAGTCACAGACACTTTCAGTCAAATCATACATTTTGTTGCCTTTACAAACATACATGCGCTTTAACTGTTGTTTTCGGTTTCCAGCGTGTTAGCTGCCCATTTTAATACCCAGAAATGTGTTCTCTGTAGAGAATTTTAATTAGAAAACTAAAAGAACCTGTAATCGGTAAGTACAAATCCTCCTCACAGAACCAATAGGCACATTTCAATACACATCTACTGTTTATTTACTGAATGTAACATTCCAATAAAAAAACAATAAAAAGACAAAATGTGGCATTTCTAAAGGGCATGACATTTTAATGTTTCATTGTTTTATTGCAATATGCTAAAATCAGCAAATAAACAAAAATTGTATTTTGTGTGTGTGTGTGTGTGTGTGTGTGTGTGTAAGAAAAGTTCTTCCATGATATGGGACCTGTAAAACAAAAAATCTGTTAGCGATCTTGAAAACTGATCGTGCACCCCCAGAGAGGGCACATCATCCCTCTATAATCCTGCCATTCCTGTCACCTCCTGAAAGATTAATGTTGCCTCAGGGTGACTTTGCGTGTACAAGGTCAGCACCTAATAGCAATTCAGAAGCTGAGGGGATGTTCCCGGGTTCACCTACACTACACCTACAGCAATATACGTCTTTTAACTAGTGCTCCAAGGGCAGTAGAATTTGTTATGGTGTTGATATCTTACAGACACTCATCTCGTAGACCCTGATAAATACTTGCGGGTTTGGTGTGGGTCGCAGGCAGGGTTTTGTGAAATGCACACGTTGTTCATTTTGTTTCCACACCTGTCTTGCAGGTGTTAGATTGGGGTGATAATTGGATGTCCCAAATGTGATTAGGAATGTACAAGTTGTAGAGGTGTTTTTGTGCTGATTGTGCAGCTAAGCCCATTATGCTTTCCCTCGTGCTTTTCTTGGTAGTTGTGCAGCTACTTAAAATAACTTTCATAATATCTCACCTGGTTTTGTTACTGGCAATAGTAGCTCTGAAAACTGTGATTCAACAACATCACTTTTAGAATTAATAATAATGGAAGTCAGTAAACCATGCCCTCATAATTATTAACATCAAATTATGGGTGTAATATTAATATCAAAATGTAGTTATATTATTTTTTTTTGCTACTATTTTTTATGCTACTGAGTGAAAGTGTTGAATCATTTTCTGCTTCAGATTCTATTGAAGGGCTTTGAGATCAGAGAGTTATATCTATAATGGAAAGCAAGACATTTCAATTCAAAAGTAAGGAAACTGAATTGATGTTGTTTCCCTGAGTTGGAGCTATTCCTGTTGGAGCGTAGAGGCAGAGACACCTGCACAGCTCAGGCTGTCCTGTCCTGGTTATATCGTCCCCATACATCGCCACAAAAGGCTGTACCTATCACTGGTCTACTGTCCAAAAATCCTTATTAATAGTAGGGCTCAACTAATATTACGTATTTAATGAAAATAAAATACATATTTAATGGAAAATATGAATATCTAATATAATTTAATATTTTACTGGAGTTAAAACAAGGTTTTAGTAAAAATATTGATTCTTACATTTCTTCTTAGACAGCAGAAATGCAAAGTGTTTAATAATAATATAACAGCTACAAAACATTCTTTGTGTTTTTTTTAATCAATAACTTCTTTTTTCATTTACTTGTTTCATCAAAATGCATTGTGCGTTTTTATACTATTCCAGTGTTTTCCACATGCAGGCTTTACTCACCCCCACCCTCACTTCCCATATATTGACAGCTTTTCAAATATATTTGATCCTATTTTAACAAGAATGATGAAACCGCAAGTCATCAGTAATGACTGATGTTGTCAGCCAGACACTATATAGGTCAGTTTCTAGTTATTAAACCCCAGAGAACTGCATGTATTACTACTGCCTGGAATCAGTGGAGCATTTTTTCCCCCATCGCATTCTTTTTCTGGTTGCAGGTCATTTTAAGAATGCAGTGATATAAATGCAGCCGAGTGAACGTTGCTTCTGGGGACTAGTGTGTGTGTGTGTGTGTGTGTAGTCATTAGTGAATTTGATTGGTGGCAGTCTAAGCGCTGGCCTCCATTAGGAATTTAACCCTACTGCAGTTATCATCCACCGGAGTGATAAAGCGCATCCTCCCCACAGAGAACACAACCGCGGAACACCATGACAAACATTTGCAGGGTCAGTCCTCCAGGGTCCATTCAGTGTTTCTATGCACAATTGTGTTGTCGTGGCTATAACTTCTGATCAACCATCTGGCAACAAAGGAAATATGGAGCCTAAGAAAGCAGGCATGCCCTGTATTAGTATTAGTGGTAGTGCATTAAAAAGAGCTTACAGCAACAAGGTTTGCCAATCAGTGGCTTTTCCTGGGAGGAGGTCTTCTGTCAGCTTATAATTGTGGCCAAGAATTCTTTGTGTCTGTTTCCATGAACAGCATGAATGGCAGAGGCTGACCTTTGAAGTCAGCAGGGACATGACTGACTCCCATGCTTCTGTGTAACCAGACACCAATCCCTGCCATCATAGTAATGATGTTTCTATTTTGACCAGATTCATTTGACAGCTGTTTAAATATGAGGATCTCTTACCACAAACCACGTTTGTTATTCTGGACATTATCCATCAGTCCACATGAACAGGGATCAAAAATAGAATGGAATATCCTCCAAACTCCAAATTTATCCCACCAGACTTGTAATAAAGATTAACAAATTAATTGGTGCTGTCATTATAACTCAAATTGTGTGCCCATTAGTCAAAAGTGCACTTGTGAAGTCATTGTTATTGAACAACAAGGCCTGGCTCACAATTGACTTTCACCCTAATAGTGTTCAGTTGGGTTCAGGTTCTGTGCAGGCTACTGGAGTTCCTCCACACCAAACCATGCCTTTGTGGACTTTGCTTCGTGCACAGGGGCACACTCATGCTTTAACAAGAACGGGCTTTCTCCAAACTCTTTCCACAAACCTGGAAGCATATAATTGTCCAAAGGGCCCTTGCATGCTGTAACATTAACATGACCTCTCATTGGAAAAAGAGGCTTAAGCCAAACTCAGCCATAGACAATTATTCCTCAACCAAACTTCTGGTATCCACCAAACTCAGATCCATCCTTATGAATGCCAGATACTGAATCTTGATTCAGCACTCCAAAGAACATGTTACTACTTCCATGGAGTCCAGTAGAAGTGTACTTCACACCACTCCAGCAGTCATTTGGTGTTGCATGTAGTGACTCGTGTGCATCTCGGCTATTTTGTGTAGTGCCGGACAGTTCTTGTACCAGAACTGTTCCAGAGGCAGTTTGGAACTCTGTAGTAAATTATGCAACAGAGGATAGAATTTTTACACATTTCGCATTGCAGCACCTGGCAGTCCCGTTCTGTGAGCCTGCCTTGTCTACCACTTTATGGCTATGTTGTTGCTCCTAAATGCCTCCATTTGACAGTAATAGCACTTACATTTGGCCAGGGCTGATCAAGCCTGGCAGAAATTTCACAAAACTGACTTGTGGCAAATGCAGCATTCTGTGCCACATTTAAAGTCAGCAAGTTCTTCAATTTTAAGTGAGGAGTTCTGTTAATAAGTTTAGTTTACTTTAATTGTCTTTATTAAAAGAAGATTATAATTACTTAAGTAATCATCAGTAATTGCTTGATTGCTATTTTAGTAGATGTAATAGTTAGTATATTGCTCTCACAGTTGATAGCGAAAACCCAAAAGTGAAAGTTATCTTGTTGAGGTATCCAGTGCTCAGTAATGGAGTTACGGCAAGAGTTAAATTGATTGGGTCCATGTAGGACCCTTCTTCCCTGGGCCTTTTGGGCAGCTTCATGAACACACACATTTTCTCATAAGAACAGTGTCCAGGTAGTGTGTATATAGATGAAGCAGCAGGTGGAGAGCAGGTGTCTGAAAATGATATGGTCACCCTGAGGTCAAAAGATATATCACTGGACATTGCAGCAGTCGCAGTGGCTATCTTTAGGTGTCTACCTCTTTCAAGGTGAAGATGGTAGAATGGTCACTAGAGGAAACATCACCCTCCAAATGCAATGTGCTGTCGAAAGCTATTTTTTCTACCCCTGTAAAATGTATTTTTAGTATTTGACAGAGTTTTAGCATCTTATTACTAGTTTAAGTGTAGCAGTGTTTCTCTGCAGACTGGATCTTCTGCATCCCACACCTTGAAACATAGGAATCACTCTCTGTTCACGTCATATCAAATACTCTTACACTTTCCATCCTTTAACCTCAGGCCAGTGTCTTAAAATATACATTCTCTCTGATCGCCTACTCTAACCACGCATTTCTTTAGGCAGTATCATTATTGACTGTGTGTAGAGGTCATGCCTGAAGAGCTGCTTGAGATGCTGGATTTTTATGGAGACACTGAAAGGAGCGAAGACATTGAAAAATATCATTGTTTTATTAAAAAGGCTATCACACCAACATTGTGAGTGAACACCATGAGACCAGCATTTGTGAGCGAGCCTGCTAGTGAAGCACTAAAATATTGATATTCTTGTTAACTTGATAAATTGGTGGACTAGTCACTGTAGGTTAAATCCTTCGCTCATTCAGCCCGGGTGACGTGTTGACAACCTTCCAGGCGAGACTTCATCGCTCAGACTTTAATCTGCGTCATAACTGGTTATGTTCAGAGTAGAAAACCCACTTGTCTTGGCCCTTTGGATCGTGTCTTTGTGCACATCATTCAGACCCTTTAAAAAGGCTTCTGATTTAAAGGACACCAGGTCTGTGCAGTAATATTCAAACGTAAAAGAGCTATTTTGCACTTCATGGCACATCTCTGAGAATATTGAATAGCTCACAGCTTACTATTATCCGAGCATCAAGCAGTGAGAATCAGTATCACCCAAGGCTGACTATAAAGTCTTTAACATTGTACTACAGATGATCTTAGCAAGCAGAGTGGTGCAGGGCAGTACTGATGCAGTGTTATCAGTACTGATACTGATTACTGATCAGGGCAGTACTGATACAAATACTACATATCTCCATATGTAGTATTTGCTCTATGTATTGCAGTATCCTGATATCAGATTACTGTTTGCATTAAAAAACTCTTCCCTCTAAAGTGCTGCTCTACACTATGCATACATGTTATAAACCTGACATGAAGTAGTATGCCATAGTTTGGACACCCTCTGACTAAGTTTTCTGATTACATGTTTTGTTGCTTTTCTAAGTGAAGTACATCCCATACAGGGACCAAACCTAAATATGGGTTTAAAGTATGCTAATATAAAGTATGCGAAACTTTTTGACAGGACATATTCTGTTTTATTTTCTTCCATTATGTTAAATCCAGCAAACATAATTTTTTCATCTTTTTGATAAAATGTATAAAGGAACTTAACACAGTGCTGTATTTGTACTAACAATACTATTTATTTTTCTTCCTTTCTTTCAGTAACACACTTTTTGTTATATCTTAACTGTCGAAATCAAAAATCAGTAATGTTGTGTGGCACCTATACCGAAACACTGTGGGCAGTATGTCAAGTATGTCAGGGTGTTCTTATGTGTGGTACGCCTTGCAGGAATGGCAGCCGTCACACTGCGATTGATTTATCCATATATTTAGCACAGCAAAGCCTCTCTGGCATGATCCACATATGCTTGTAATGCACCTACTTGGGGACTTGTCTTTTTGTCTTTATGGGGGCTTGTAAATAATGTCCCAGTAGGCTGTCACGTATCAGCACACATTGCTTGTCATGGCGAAAAAAATGCATGGGCATGATTATTCGCTATAATGTTCATGTAACATAAAGAGGTACCTGCCGGTAATGCATATAGGCCTGTAAATGATTGCTTATGTGCTTATAGCTATGGCTCATGCAGTGCAATTCTCTGCTGAGGTATTCTAAGTAGGCAGCACTGCTGTGTGTGCAGGCCTGCCGCAGCATCAGTGGACTGACCTCTGCTTATTTGTTCACCTCATTGTACGCTGGATGAGTTTGGCTACCATCCTACACATTCATTTACACATTGCCGGATGAAGGTTGCGCATGGTAACACAGGATTGTTATAGATTTCACAGTCACTGACCCACTTGTAACGGACATGGATCTTCTGGAGATTCATAAGCTGTTGCATTCGGTAATTAGCATTTGTCTTTCCCACCAAATCACTGCATATTATTTATTGTTTATAAAGTTGTCACATTTACATAATAACTCCAGCACGTTTAATGTTTCATTAAAATATTGAAATGAATGCCAGATCTGCAGTTTGCATGACAATGATGCATAGTTTATGTTCTACCGCTCTCTCTGAAACAGAGCATGATTTGATGCACCCATTTGTATGCAGTGTTTAAACCACACACAGTCTCGCCGATGGGATTCCACCACAGCCATAGAATGTTCAGCTTTGAACGCAGATGCAGCCGTCAGCTCTGAAATCTGTGTGCAGATTTATCCTCCCACAATGTACAGCACATCCCTGAAAGGCTGCCAAAACATGGTGCCACTACAATACATCTCTGTTTTAATCAGTGTAAGTTGTAAACCTGCCTTTAATCTTTACCTATGGCATGTGGTGAGCAGCACATTGGCGTAAAGCATGTGTTTAAACACCCAGTGTAGTTTAGAAACATATGAACTACACTCTTATTATTCATATGGAAAAAGGATCAGAAAATATTCCACTTTGTCAGGTGTGCTGGGCGTTTCTGCTGGAAAAACAAGCTCTCATAAAGACTGAGATACACCGTGAGCAGAAGTCTAGCCTAACTAAGTTAGCCTAATGCAAACAGTCACTTTAACTGTTGAATTGTCTTGCAGAAAGCTTGATATATACTGTGTCTAAGGCATCATTAGCGTATAATCGCATGTAACATTTCTGTAATCATATCCAGAATGCAGGGTTCTGTGGTCTGTGGTCAGTGTATAAAAGAACAAAAATGACAGCAGGATCCATGATCTGATATTGTTTGTATATAACATGCTGACTTCCTATAGCATAGCTGCATCCCAGACCACAAACCTACATACTTTACATACTACACTACTTCTTAAAATGGTGCACATTTTTACATGCTATTTTGTATGATACTATGCAGTTTGGGACACATTCCTCATTTGGGACACAGTGTAGGATGAATAACATCTGGTTTGTTGCAGAAAGCCATACATTACCTGTGGTAGAGTTGATGCGATGCTGTGTTATTATTATTAAGTAGTATCTTAAGAATAGCTGTGAATGGACTACAGTCTTTCCCTGCAGTACTTAAGCAGGCCTTACTGGAGGAAGAGGAACAATATTGAACAGTATTATACACTGACCAACAGTATGAAGTGAAGAAAGTGTGGCCTTTTACACCGTTCTGATATATTGATCAGCCACAGCTAAAACGGAGTATGTCTCCTGTCCTGTGGAGAGTGAAATAGTGCTAAATAAAAAAAAGAGTCAAAAAGATGAAAGACATTACTCACACTGTCTTTCACTGTCTCTCAGTTCTTTCACCCGTGAAATACCCACACTGGTGAGATGACTTGAATGAAGCCTCTACCGCCCATGAACCTGCAGGCGAATGAGAATGTGTTTTAAACTGTAGCATATATTATTACTATTATTGCCATTTTGTCATTTAGCTGAAGCTCGTTGCCTAAAGCGCTGCATGGCCGCCATTTGCCAGGAGCATCTCAGAATTAAGTGTTATGTTCAATAGCACGATGCCGGTGGCAGGCAATCAGGATATCATCAGCGGAGATTAAAGCAAGGGGATGTGGCAGTTTATAACCAAGTTCTCTGAGTGGTGGACTACCCCTGCACACAATGTAGAAGCAGATTACTCATGGAAAACAAGACTTCACCACAAAAAGGCCTTTAGGTCGACTATAGAAAGCCTGCAAATAAGTAGCATATAACTGCAGTACTGCAGTATCAAATAGCTGAATATAGATCAGTCCAGTGTGCCATTTCTTGCTGGCTTGAATTTATGTTGAGAAAATGAGTTTTCTTGACTTAAACAAATCATATTTGTTTAATGCATCTGATGGTGTCGTCACTGAGGTACCCTTAAGCAAAATACTGTCCCCACACTCTGCTCCCTGTGTGCCCCTCATCGGTGGCAGCCCCCTGCTTCACTTGGTGAATGGGATAAATGCAGGGAAAGAATGTCACATTGTTCACACTGTGTGCTGTGGCCACGTTACTTTAAATGTGACTGTTTTGCTGTTTTGTCCAATTGCCACCTGTTTACAGGCATCAAAGATCGTGATGAGGATTGTTGTGATATGAGTATTTTGATTATAATTTTTGGTAGACAATGATCTAAACCAGGGGTATTCAATTAAAAGTCACTAAGGCCCAGTTATTAAATTTCATCCAAGTAGAAGGTCCGAACCGAAGGCCATCTTGTGTCTTGTAACTTTCCCCTATGTCCCCTAGGCCCCTCTTTCTCAGCATCTCTTGTACTGCTGTATATAGGTCCTCCCCTCTTGTGTGTGTTTCAAGTGGTGTTACACCTAGCAGGTCCTCACACAGCTCCTACTTATCTTTGTGAAAGAATCTCACATACACCAAAAGCTGGGCATTGACAGTAACGTCTGTTAGACTCTTCAATGGCCAGAGATAGGCATGGTGCTCTCTGAATAGCTGCATCAAGCTTTGCCAGTATATCATCTGCTAATATTTCTGACTTTCTGGTTGCTGTTGTAGCTGATATCAGGATTTGTTTGATTTTTTCATACATCTCGTCTTTTTGTTTTCCCTCAGCAACGACATTTAAGAACTCTTCACAACGGTCCCATAACTAAAAGTTTTTCTATGTTGCCCCAAAATGGGCTGTAAATGTATGTGTGATGAGTCGAGTAGATCTGTCATACTGGGCTCACAGTTCGGTTATTGTTTGTGCCCTCAGCTCGGACTTCAGGGGATAACTTTGCTCAAAAGATCTGTGTTTTGTTGTGGCGCTTCACGTTGCCGCTTTTAATTAATGCCACATTTTCAGAGCATGAGGCACACTGGTTTTGAACTGCTTGCCGAAAGTATGAACATATATTTCTCCGTCCATTCATCTATAAAACAACGATTTTCATCATCTACTTTCCGCCTTTTGGAGCAAGCCATGCTGTCTCTTAACTTAACTCTCATTCTCTCTGCTTAACTAACGATTTTATTAGCTCAACTGATTGTCGTATTAACTGGAGTAGCAGCGTCCAAAATAATGTTCCAGAACCATCACTGGTCCGGATCGGACCGAGGTCCGCCATCGGGTGGTGCCTGCTCTAAACAAAACAATAATATGACAAAAAACTGTCTGAACAACTAATGTTCATTGATTTGAACACAGAAAAATATACCAAATTATAAATCAGTTATGATGTTGCCTGTTTTTTTTAATCTAAGGGGAAGATTAACTGCATATTAACAGATGACACTTTATGGTGATTGCTGCTAGGAGTGTGAGATGTACATTACTGAATAAGAGTTATTTGTTAGATATGCAAATCAAAGTGTCTCTCCTTTGAGTGGAATTAGTTCATGCCGTTTGGTTTATCTTTAGACTCAATTCCTAATAGGTTGCTAAATTGTTCTTGGACATGTGGTTCCAAGAAAAAAAAAATTCGTCATGTGACCGTTCTTTAAAAAGGTTTTGCGTGCTCACACATCACAGTCATAAAGAAGTTCTTTAGGGGTGTAAAACATTCTGTCACTAAACCATTTCGGCACCTTTATTTTTAAGAATGGATACTAAATATTGTCTCAACCTGGTGTTAGCTTATTAAAAGACTAGTTGCACATTGCATTATTGAGAAAGTACTGAACTTTTGCTTCTTTGTGTATTAGTAATTCATTTAATGCATCATGAAAATGTCATGTTCTACTGCTCTCTCTGAAACAGAGCGTGATTTGACACACTCATTTGTATGTAATGTTTAAACCATACACGCGACACCTTTTTTTAATTTAAGAATAGATAATAGTGATTAATACCAAAAATATGGTAAAGTTAGATTTTTGGTCAAATTTTCCACTCTTCTTTCATAAAATTTTTCCTGTCATTTCTGTGGTAGCAGCCTAGTGGGTAAAACACTTGCCTGTTAACCCAGTGAGCACAAAGATTCAGGTTCAAACCTACCATTGGGTCCTTGAGCAAGGCTCTTAACCCTCAGGGTCTCCAGGGGTTCTGTCCCTGTAACTAATAATTATAAGTCACTCTGGATAAGGCTGTCAGCCAAATGCCCCCTTTACCTCTTTACCCTTCTGTTATCAGTGGCTGACTGAACATCTTTGGAGCGTTCCATTCAGTTGCAAGCCTGCTCTTAATTGGCACAGTATGAGAGGTCCCGAGTGTTTTGCAGTGCGCTACAAGCAGTTAGCCGCTTTCTGAAAGGCACTTGAAGCCACAGACGACAGCCACCCGTAACACCTACACAAGCGCCCACTGGAACACGTCATGATGATATCAGTGCAGACGCAGCGTCAGTGTGGTGTTTGTTGGTTTAATTCATTATTTATTTACTTGTAACAGCATAACTGGCAATTCTCGTTTGGTTCTATTGATGCCTTGATATTTATTCAAGCAGCTTATAAAAAGGTTTTGCACCCAAAGTGCTATGTAGCCGTAAAAATAATGGCGCTGTCAGCATTGCAAGCATTCTTCTGGTTTTCTTCTGCAGCTAATTGCCCTGCACACGTGGGAATGCAAGCGGCCCGATCTGCTCGACACGACAATAGCACCTCAGCGCCAGCAAACAGTCCACCCACATGTTCTGTGGTAGGCATCAATATAGCAGTGAAGCCGGCTGTGTCTCTGCCCAAACACTGGGCTCCGAGCCAGCGGATAAGTCATGTTTTTAAATGTTCTCCTACAGAACATTAATGTGGTTGGGGTATTCTTCAAAGACCTCGTCCACCAAAAAGACAGTGAATGAGCTTGGTCTTATTTGTGGCATCATTTAGTGTTTTCCTTACCAAACTTCCAATACATCGCATTCCTTTAACTTTTATAGTCACTGTCAGTCTTAATTACCTTACGTGCCTGTTGAGTTCTTGTTGTAATTCTGCAGTCTGAGCTTAAGAGTGTAACTATTGAAGCCTTCATTACATTAATGACAATTAGAAAGCTGGCTAGCATGGACAAAGTACTATTTTACCATAGTGACAACACCGCAGTGTCCAAAAGTTTGTAGACACCTTCATGCAGGAGACAGTTGTTGCATGCATACATGTTGTAAAATTCTCCACAGAAAAGCAGTACCAGTATCGCATCCAATCTCAAGCATCACCAGAACTAATTATTTAGTATTTAAAAATGCCTGTTTTCACAGTGTAAACCCTAAATATGCCCCCAAATAGGCTCCCAGAACACTTTAAACTAAGTCATTTTAAACTCAGTTTAATGCATTACCCTTAAAGAAAATGTAAAGGTAAACCCGTATTCAAATACAAATTCTCCACCAAGATATGCAACTCAGAAGGTTGCGGGAAAAAAGTATTTGGACACTACGGCGCAGTGAACGGTTTTCGGAGAATAAACCGTGCATTAAAGCCAATTTGTTTGATTTGTTTGGGAATTGCTGAGTATATTATGCACATTAGCTGGTGGATATTGACCTCATAAAAGTAGGTCGTTGTGGCATATGCGCTCTTTTGGGTCTGTTAAACAATTATTCCAATGTCAATGTTCATCTGGGCTTGTTAATAGCAATAAAAAAAAATGTGATACAGGCCATGGCCGTATTTTTCAGAGCTGAATTAATCGGGAGTTTGGAGATATTTTAGAAAGGGTTTGGGAAAGTAATAATAGCCTGCATAAAAGGTCTGTAATATTATTATTCTCATTGTTCAGAATGTGTATTATTATTATTATTTAGTATGTGTGGTAATCGATCCACTATAGTTTCAAATTATACAGAATAAAGATTATTTAAATAGCATAATATTGTTATATAGAAAAGAAATGTGTGAAAGGTTTCAAAATGTACCTCTCATAGTGCAGTTCACATGGTCTACAAGAAACTGAACTACAAAAACAGGCCATTTTGTATGAACTGTCTCTGCGTCAAACGTAGATCCACATATTGAGTCTTCAGCAGTTAATCCTGTATTTTTATGCTATAAGTTATAATTGGTGTTCTAGCTTGAGCTGCTTTTTGGAAGAGGCACATTACAGGCCAGGCAATGAAAAAGATAATTCACTTTAATCCTAAAGGTACAGTAACAAAAACTAGAGTCCCACAAGTTGTGCAGCCAGCAATTTGTTGGCATTATTCTTGGAAGATCATGAGTTTGATCACTGGCAAAGCCATACTTGGGAGTCCAGGAGTCCAAGAGAAAATAATTGTTCTTGCTGGATCTGGGTTGGTAAGATGGCCTACATCCTCTCCAGATTCACTCAGTGCAACGCTAGCCAACCCTGGCAACTGCTAACTGACGTAACACATTTGGCAGCTAGCGCCGGTTCAAAAAGATGCAGGGGCTGATTTACCGCGACTTGGAGGAAGCACAAGCTAGCCTTCAACCTCCCAGCTTGATAGCATCATGTGATGCAGAGACTATGGGTGGGAATTGGCGGTGACTAAACTGGGGAGATAAATGAAAGTGCCTGTTGGAAAAGGAGCATGTAAAAATGAATTATGTTTTATTTATTATTGTTTTTGGAACATAAACCCACCACTAATATAAGATGGGCTCTTTCAATGAAAGGTCACAGAATGCACTGTTGATATTGCCTCGGTTTTTATTGTGCAGTGATGATGACAATAATTCAGCTTGGGCAAGTTTGTTTGCTGTAAAGTAGTTCATGCTTGTTGCCTGAGGAGATGCCAAGCGAAATGGCACTCAGAGCCCCTCTGTTTCTGCAGTGGGGGAACAGATGGACAAGATAATGCATCAAGCCACTGGCTCACTGATCACATTAAGGCATATTGTTTGGCATGTGACCATGCTCCTTTAACCAGCCTGCACCTAACTAATGGTAGCCATGCATAGACCAACACTGATGAGATGATTGTCAAATCTTTGGACTACCTCTGGCATGGTTGTGCTGTTTTGATTGTACATTTTAGCACAACCTAAGGCTATTTTTTTAGCTGTGAATACGGAAGTGAAGTCTGTTCATTACCAGTGATGGGAATAACGGCACTATAAATAAACGGCGTTACTAACGGCGATACTTTTTTCGGTAACTAGTAATCAAACGAATTACTGTTTCCCCGTTACACCGCCATTACCATTACTGACAATAAAATGCGTGTTACTATAACTGAGAACACTGAAGCGGTTTTCATGCGAGCAACGTCTCTCTCAGCCATAGGACCTCTCTTTCTCTGGGGTGTGTGTGTGTGTGTGTGTGTGTGTGTTCGGGGCCGGGGCGAAACCAGTGATGATGATTGGTGTGTCTCTAAACACGTGATGTAACTGAGAACACAATGATTGTCTTAGATTGAGTAAATTTCCATTGTTTGCCAATCAGAGGCAGAGTAGTGCGGGTGTTCACACACGAGCA
>JBBJLR010000037.1:4209165-4247220 GCA_037577145.1 Brachypetersius gabonensis
TGTATATACACACACACACACACACACACACACACACACACACACACACACACACACACACACACACACACATATATTTCATCTCGTAGTAAAGTGCTTTCTTTGTGTGTCACTTAGGATTTTCTTCCTCAGGCTAGGTTGCATCTGCCTTGTCTCTCAGTGCAAATGGTGACCAGAGGAGGGGGCTAAACATGCAGCAGTGGACACCGCACAAACAGCTTTTAAAAGGAGATCCTGCGTTTATAAGTACAACGTTGTTTAATAATCAGACTGTTTGGACGTGGTAGAAATGAGCAGAAAAGTAACAAGTTGTATGAATGACCTTAAAGTTACTATACAGGTCGTTTAGTCTTTTTGTTTTTTGTGTTATTTTTTTCATATTTCGCATGATAATGAACTATAGTGAATGAGTGTTCAGGTCATGTCTGCTTTTATTAGTGGTTTGTGTACTTCTGTTTAATACAAGCGAGTGTTTTTTTAATAGCAGCTTAAAGTACAAGTCGGGCCTTTGTTATGCCAAACAACAGTTGATCACAAGGCGTGACCTCATTAGACAGCACAGACTAGCATAAATGTTCTTATCCTGGCCTTAAAAAATAGAACTCATGTAGAACTACATGGAATGGAACAATAAAACAATAAAATATATTTTCTGAATATATAATGTGCATGGTCAGTGCTTCTAAAACAGCAAGCAACTGCATGCATCATAAAAAAGCATGTAGGATAATTATTGTAAACAATAACCAATGAGTAGTAACTGCATATGTTATCTTTATTAACATAAGCACAGTAACATGCATAGTAACATGTAGCTGCATAGACTTCAGTGATTTATTAATATTTTTAAGTCAGTTGTTTGACTGTTTTTCCTCTTTTTAAACCGTTTCTTGTCTCCACCTCTCTGTTTCATGGTGCAAACCAAGTGACTAAGGATCCTCTCAGCTTCCTCGACTGAATGTGATTCAGTAGTCTAAACTAGATTAGTGTAAACACATTAATGCCTGTTTGGCCTTTTCTGTTCATTTAAACCTTATTGCCATTTTAATTATGTTCCATTTATTCTTTTTCAGGTTCAATTAAAAGGGACGACTTGAGAAATTAGAAGCCAATTGTAGAATTGTTGTCTTAAGAGTTAACAAAGGACAAAGCTATTGGATACTAAATAAGGACATAAATAAGGAAATCAAAAACTTTAAGTGTTTAAATTATTCAGTCCAAAATTAGACAAATGATGACCCATGACAGTGTCTTCAAGTACGTCATATTTTTGGCCACGTAGCCCATCTTTACTGGTGAAAGGAACATTATGTAGTTGGCCTTTTATAGGTGACCGATGATGATTATCCAAGGCTTCTATGGAATATAGTGATAAAAGTTTCTGATATCTGGTGGTCTGAAAGGCTGCTCCTATGATTTTTGACAGTTTCTTTGAGTTACAGGCAGGAAAATAAGTCTCAGTCTGTACCCCTGTGCAGCATTCTAAAATGGCAGCAAAGGCCTGTTTTTCTGGTTTTTAAATGCACCACAAATGGAAAGCATACGTGGCCATGTTTAGAGGGCAAGGCTGTTATGCAGCTGTCTTATCAGAGAATGGCCACATGTGATCTGAATCCTCAATCAAAAGGAACTGCCAGTTTTAAAGTAGAGTTCCAACATTTGGACATTTAAAACCTCTTTGCACTTGAATATAGCATGAAGACAAACACTTTCCTTCTAATTATTTGACAGCTTCTTTGTTAATTATGTGACATTTTTTTGTTATATAAAAGCAGGTAGTGACCGTTTTGTTTTACATTATTTCTTAGCTTCATAAAACTTAGAGCCAAGAAATTCACTTTGTGTTTGAACCTGCATTATTATTACACTTAAGCAGTAATCAAGACTGTGTTATATACTTAACATGCTACAACAAGTATGATAAACCAAACCTGGGTGTAGTCTGGCTGTGGAGCATTAGCTTAAAGCTGTAGTTTGGCCACAAATTATGGGAATAGTTTCATTTAAGTGCTCCAGAACAGAAACTTTGATCTACATCTTTACCTACAGATGAAATTCCTGGATTACACACAAAATCCCTATAACCTCAGTTTATTTATCTTCAGTTCAAGAAATACATCCCCACACACACTGTAGTGAGGTCAAAGCCTTTACGGCTTCTTTCTGTCATTGCAGAATGAGGAACTGATGTGTGGGAGGCATTTTACAATCATGATTCAAAAGAAAGTAGGTGGGGGAAGCTGTGAGATGAACACACTTCACGGCTGCGGTGTTTGACCAGCAACTGTTGATGGCAGGGGCATGAAACATATGCACCGTCATACCACACCACAGCAATCGAATCATCTTGTTTTTCAGAAGCAATTGTTCAACCGGTTGAATCAAAGCGTTATGTGCCATTTGCCCTCTGCTGAATCATAAAACTTTGCATATCTTAAAGTGAGGGAACGGGAAAGATCAAGCCGCAAAACTGCATCGTAAATGGATAAAAGCTGTGTGGATTGTCATACTGATCTCTTTCATTTTTTTCCTCTGCAGGCATTGTACAACTCCATCAAGAACGAGAAGCTGGAATGGGCAATGTATGTACTTTGTTTTTCATCAATAGCTACCTTTCATGCATTTTAATCATACCTATCTATATCCCTGTGGATAGTTAGTGAATTTCATGGATAGACTACAGTTTTATGCTGTGCTGGGTTAGCACACCATCTATCAGGTGAGAGAACAAGTTGAAATGTGGTATATTTCTACAAATTCCAGCAAATTTACAGAAGTGTGGAACTGGTCCATAATCCTGGTAGAGGGTGTATTAACTTATTTTCTCTTAGATCATCAATAAAACATGCAATTTATCAGACACTTTGGCATAAATCTGTATATGCGACCTATTTATACATTTAAATATAGATTTTTGCTCCCTTTGTGCCGTCATTCTTGCATTCTTTAGTTTTATTTAGGCATCCGTTATTTTGTGACAGTGGAGTCAAATGTGTTGATAAACTTGCACATTTTTAGCAAAGCTGAAAGTAGTTTAATGGTGCAGAGACTGTATTTTTTCCACAGATTTAGATTGTATTTGTGGCGGTAACTGACAGGGGGAAGGTGTGCTCAATCTTATGGATGGGAGATTGGAGAAAATGTTGTTGTTGAAGCGGTAGTTGAAGCAAAATTTGGGTCAGGGTGGTGGGAGTGTAAAAATTTTACTGAGGGGAAGTGATTTGAGTTGCCACTAATGGCCTTGTACATCACGCCTACCTTGACAACCCAGTGCTGGTGGTGTGGCGGGCCTCTGCAATTAAGGGAACATATGGAAGACACTGCTGTGTTAGTAAAAATCTTTCTCAGCTGTTTATAGTTTAGTGAAGTGCAGTGTAATAAATAATCCAAGCTCTATTCTAGACAAGTTTATTTTTATTTCTGTGCGTGCTTTTCTTTTTCTTTTTTCTTCTACCGTTAGAATAACTGTGAGGGACCTGTTGCATTATGTAATTTTTTTTTCTCCATCCACTTTATTTTGGAGTCCAGTCTTCATTTGATTTACTGCTGTGACCTAGAACAAGTATATATTAAACCTGTCCCCAACAAAAGGGTATTCCAGGCCAGCGATCTCAGAATATAAACGAGGGCGACAAACTTGCACGAACACACAAGTGTTTGTTTGTGTCTGTGCTTGTGTTATTTGTGTGTGTGTGTGTGTGTGTGTGTGTGTGTGTGTGTGTGTGTGTGTGTGTGTGTAAAATTGCACTAGCATGTATGTTCTGAGGCAAATGATTGGATTGGTGACAGTTGAGACAAGAGCCACAATTAGCATCAGAAAAACATCACATTAGAATGACACTCTGTCTTCCTGATAACAATGATAAAGAGTGAGGCTGTCCCATTGTGCCTTAGGTAATCTACCAAATTACAGCTTGCAAACGCCAACTCCGCCGCATGCACGGAAAGCCAGTTGTGATTTAAAGAGGCTTTTTCGCTGTGTGTCATCACCGATATGTTTGTACCATGACAGAGATTTACATTTGTCTGAAGTTATTTACCTCCTTTGTAACCTTTTATGCCCGATCCTGAATAGTGTCAGGTGTCTTTTTATGTGCAGAAATTGCAAGTGGATGTTATTGATGCAACATAAAAACTTGAAACTGTTTAACGCAGTTAATATACTTTTTATTTTTCCTTAACTCACAATGAGGCCTAGAGGTGTCAGATATTTTTGATTTTGCATATTCTAGCAAATGCTGTCTTAAATATTCAAAAATTAATATCCACTATCTTAAATATTCAAATATTAAGTACAACTCAAGGTAGGTTTCATTTGAATTAATTAATAAAAGAAGGTCAGCAGTAGAAAGTAGCTATATAAATAATCTGATATATTAAAATCTAATTTCTCCAGAATTATTCATGAAAACAACCTTTTTTTCTTTAATGTGTGTTAATGTAGTTTTGGACTATTCCTGTTCATTCATTCTTCATGACAGCTTGAACATATCATACCTTTTCATGAAAAGCTTTTTTTCATTTACGATCCATTCGCCATTATAAGGCTGGAGAAATCTCACAAATCAACACTAAAATGTCATTTGAAAGGCCCTATATCATAAAAAAAAATGATTTTCCCTCACTTTTTGTAAAAACAAATGTATTGCACGATAACTAAAGTTTTAAAACCTTCACACACTACACAGTCCATACAGCCTATAAATGGAAATTAAGCTGCAAAAAACAATTGTCCAAACACAATTGTTTTCAGTTTCATGATGTCCAAAAATCAGTTAAATTACATAAATCTGCCTATTCGGCAGTACCTTAGCCCAGTCCCACCCATTCACACTAAAGTTATAAGTAGTGTTTCAGCCCTGACTGCTTACTGATCTATTCTTTAGACATCAGTCTTAAGAAGTCTTTTTATTTCTAAGGGATAAAGAAAGGTTGGAAAACAGTCATGTAAAAAGAAAATTATCACTGTTTTTGATACATAAACCACCACAGATGTCATAAGTGGGCTTGTAGGAGTTGGGCCTGCGTTTCCACTCCAATTTATGTCACTCTGTCTGATACTGATCATCAGTATTTTCATTGCAAAAATCAGTTCACAGTGCATATTGTCTTATAGCCCCTACATTATAAAGAAACCATATTAAATGCATGTTGTATCAGCCTTAATGTTAACAGATACTTGCTTACGTGTTTGTTCGGGAAGCTGGCAGGCAGGGTTTCCTGTATCTTCACCATGGTGTGTCACACTGTAGTTAAGTCTTCTGTAGTTAAGTATTAACAGCACTTGAAGGTAATGCCTGTTCACTGACATACTGTTACTTTTTATACATAATTGTTTGCGTGATCACCTTTAATTAGAGAGTGGAGGATGTTGCATAAGCTGTTTTCATCAAGCCGAGCTAGAGAATGCTCTGCGACATCTGTGAAGTCTGTGGTGCTGAAGCTGTGTTCACAATCCAGATCAAAATATCTTCCTTTAAATGTATAATAACTTTAAAATAACAGTCAAGGACTAAAGCTTGACTGTTATTTGTTGCCATTATTGTTCCTGGGGTGGAGACTCTGCTCTTAATTCACAGTGGGCATGTTGTAATCAAGTGAAGTTTTTTGTCTTAGTAACTGCTTATTCAGTGTTTTGTTGTTACAGGCTGTTTGCCCCAAGTTTGACAGCACGAGCGTTGACTGATTGACCTCACTCTAACTTCTCCGACCTCCTGTTGACCCAATCTAGACTGTGGCTTCTGGTGGAAGTGCTTTAGGAGACAGCTGCTTGTGTTTTAATAAGAATATGTGTGTGTGTGTGTGTGTGTGTGTGCAGTGGACTTGACTGCTGCATACCTGAGTCCCCCACCTACTGTGTGTATCATGACAGGGACACAAACGACAGAAGGCAACATTTTTCACTGCCACCCAATGCACCAACCTGATCTCAGCAAGGTCATCCATCCTTAATTCCCTGACTCATTTAGAGGGCTGCCACTATTCAATCAAATACACACTCAAATATTCCATTAACATAAGTTAATGACCGATATATATGCCTGATCATTAAAACAACAGGGACTTTAATGACATTGCATTCAAACACAGAGACTTTAAAATGGAGTTGGCATGCTAGAAAAGAAAAGATTCTTCCCCAAACTGTGTCCACAAATTTGGAAGCATGGAGTTGTCCAGAATGTCTTGGTATGCTGAAGCATTAAGATTGATCTTCACTGGAAGTAGGGGTGGGCAATATGAGATTGTGAAGACTATTTTTAATTTTTTGTTCTCGTTGATTTTTTTTGTAACAGTAAGGATTTATTTAGCTTTAAATAACGATGTTGGCAAAATTGCAATAAAATCTATTCAGAAATGTTATTTTGCCTAACTAGTCCTGAGGACTATATTTTTACAAATTTAATGAGAATTTGTAAAAATATATTTTTACAAATGTACTGTTCAGTAACTTGCAGAATAGTAAAAAAAATCTATAGTTACAACTCAATATAAATACCGGGATAAAATCTAAATCGTGATTTAACTGTAAAAAAATCATGATATGATATCTTGGCCATATCGCCCACCCCTAACTGGAAGTAAGGGGCCTAGCCCAAACCCTGAAAAAAACAGGTGTGTCTCAATACTTTTGTCTATATAGTGTATATAGTGTACATACATTTCAATCCTGTTAATGTAGTAGGATCTTATTCCAAGTAATTTTGGACCATTTGTATTGATCCATTCATGAAATGTTCACTGGCATTTTCAAATGTCACAAAAAACATGAACAAAACTAGATAAGCCATTATTGCTTCAGCATCATTGACTGTTTGCCTTTTGGCATGCAAATGTCTGTGGTACTGAATATAAGAAACCCCTGGATTGTGTGAAGGAAGGTCTGCATTATATAAAAACCTGACTTGTGAATTTAGTTGATGATAATTAAATACTAAATATGTTTCTTATTTCTGTGTCTATTGCAATAAAATAGATTTGCCCAGTTGTAAATTTGCACAATAGCAGATTTTAGGGCTGTAATTAGTATAAAAATAAGACTCTAAGATGATTCTGCATACCATTCTACACACTCACAAATGTCTACAGTTCTCCAGAATCAAGACAAAATTTTTTATTTACTCTTGAATGTGTAAAAGTAGATAACTTATAAGCAAACTTATTTTCCAGCAGTTAGCTTTAGGCAAATGATGTCAGCAATATAGTTTCAAAGCTAACTAACATTAAACAAAGGGATAATTCAAAAATAGAATAAAATTCCAGTTTACATTTGGGCACACTTTGGGATGATGATTGAAAATGTCTTTAAAACACTGCTTATACAGCAAGATAGGAATCTCCAATTGTATTCAGGAAACTCGAGCTCAAGGACTTGCTGTGTATTGCTGTGTATTGCGTTATTAGGAAGAGGCGTTCGTTTCTTTTGTAAACAGGTGTTTTAGTGGATTTGTTTTTCCCATTTAAATTGAAGACTTGTACTACGATATCAACTTCACTTAACCAAATTAAGTGTAAAGCCCTATGCATTGCTGACACTTGTGTGTTCGGGTTTTAACTGTGGGTGTCAGTCAGTAAGAAAAAATCTTGTAGGCTGGGAAGAAAACTCTGGCAGGTGCAGCACAGAATGTTATAAGGTTTTGCTGTGAAGGAGAGGATATGAATGGTCCTTCAGTGGCACGTAGTCTGGTTAAATCAAAATAAAGACGTTAAAACATATATGTGGCGTTTTTGACAATCATCTTGCATCAAGTTTTATGGAACAAAGGACTGTTCTACATATTGATCCAGATTAATAACATCTGCTATCACTTTTCTGGAGATATGAAATAGCCATATTCTGTTTTAGGTGGTTAAGATGTTCTAGCAATGCTTATTTCCAAAACCTACACTAAACTTGATAATATCTCTCCCAACACTATGTACATTCAACTGAGGGCAAACTGGAGATCAATAATACACCATCAATTTGATGATTTGGCATTTTTAATCACTTTAACAATCAAATGTATTCATTTTAATGGAAAGCATTGCAGCTCGACTCCATACTTTCCTTTTTCCTTCTTATATAAAAGAGGCGGCTAATACCCCGGCAGAATGTAGGTGTAAAGAGGGGCACTGATGGTGCTGCTGGTCACTATTATGCTCTGTCCTCGAGCTTTTTGGCCCCATTCTTCACTCCCCAGGCCCAGCCTTTCTCTGGCATAGCGATGACTGCCTCTCGAGGACAGAGAACAGGTGCTAGTCCCATCCAATTACTGCAATTTATTACCTGTTCCCTTTGTAGGTTGATCAAATAACTCATCTCCGTAAACGTTGCTCACATTCTGCTGCTGTAGAAATTTGTGAATGCTCGATGAGATGAGTTATGGCCGAATTGGGCCATATGGTCACGCAACACTGGCTAAACTTGCAGACACAGCATATATTCAGAGTAATTGAAGCCACTGCGTGTGTCTACTTTGGTTTTGGCAGTCTTATTTTACCATGTTTACATGTTTTTTATGATTTATTCCATAAAGTCTGTGTAGAGGGCTTGCTGAATAAAATGTAGTGCCTTCTGCTGATTTTTACACAGCACAGTGCTGTCCTTATTGATAAACATATAAGGACAGGGGACATGTTTATCAATAATGACAGTATATTTGCATATTTTTGAAGCAGTATGAAGGATGGAGGTGTTACACGTTCAGTTTCCATAGGCATCTCACGTAAAGACATGTAATATGTATGTTCCTAATAGTATAATCTGAAATAAAACTTACTGCTCAACACACATGAGGAACATCAAAAGCCTTGCTGACGTACTTTTCTCATGGAGACGCAATAACCAAATATTATTTCTGCTATTTAATTCATTCTTCTGCTTTAAAAACATGAATACTCTTTGCAGGTGATGCATTTATTTGGTAGGCTTTGTCATGATTGTGAGACAAAAACAAGGTCACAAATGGAAATAGGGAGACAACAAATACAAAATAAGAAACAAACCTAGAAAAGCCACTAGCATGTTAAGTAGCTCTTATTTTTCTTACTTATCATGGGTTCTCTTTTTACTGTTATGGTAAAATAACAAAAATGAACATGCTGGTGGTTTGTATGCACTTTATGTTGCTACTTTTACCATAACAATGGTAAAGTTCAACAGTTGTTACTATAGCTGTAATGCTATTATAAAGGAGAATGTTTTGTTAGTGTGAGCTTCTGTGTCTTCATTATATAAAACAAAACAAGTCTTTATCTGATTCTAAAAAAACTGCAATACATTAGTCAAACCCTTAGACCACAGTACCAGAACAAGAAATAATGTCCAAGATTAGCAAGAATGGCATAGAGGGATAGTCGGCCATTTGAAGAGGGTGTGTGTGGTGGTGGACACGCACTCAGGAGATACCTGTATTGATTGTGAGAATGCTGGCCAGAAGGAGATGGTGAGAACTGAATGACTGGGCAGTTTTTCATGAGGCAGATGGCCTACCACAGAGCAGCCCACACGGGCACCATGTTCATCATCCTTCAGATACTTATTTGAGATATTGAAGTTTCATTAAATCCTACAAATGGAGCGGCAACACTCAGCCTGACAGTTGCATTATGGGAGGTCTTGCCTTTCAGCAATGGAGGCAGTCGACTTGTTATAGTCCGAAAAAAAGTCTTGCTTGTTCTGGAGATATGGGCAAGCACAGTAGCAGCAGCAGCAGCAACCAGAGAGAGCCTGTTTTCTTTGTTAAATGAGCTGCAAACCAAAAAGCAATATATTTGCCAGTGGTTTCAAACATGCTTTTGGAATGTTAGCTGGTCTGTCAGTTTGATGACATTAAAACCAGGTTCCACTCATTCTACCAAAACAGCTCTGACCCGTCAAGGATTAGACTCCACAAGAACCTCTAACTCCTGTAACTTTGCGAGGTGGGGCCTCCATGGATAGGACTAGTTCGCCCAGGACATTTCACAGATTGTTGATTGGACCATGACAACACCTTAAACTCTTTCTCCTCAAACTGTATAGCACAGGACCCATGATTTCCCAGCAGAACACCACCCAGATCATCACAGTGCCGCCAGCTGGCCATCTAGTGCGTCCTGGTTTCACACGCACTTGGCTGTCAACATGATCTAAGAGAAAATGTGATTCTTTAGACCAGGCCACCTTCTTCTATTGGTCTGTGCCCATTGTAGGATCTTTCAGCAGTGGATAGGGGTTGGCATGAACACTGATTCCAGCATGGCATCGCCAGGAGTTGACTGTTCTCTTGTTGCCTAATACAATACATCTCACCCCTTGGCTTCACCTGTCTGTGTTTTTTGATGTTGTGGCTGATTGGTTATTCTTTCCTCCTTCAAGAATCTAAACGTAATTATGCACCACCTTTACTGTGTAAATAGCAGCTCACTGCATGCCCGCCACACCCGCGTCATTGTTCTGTCAAAGCTTACCTGATTACACTGGGCAAATCATATTTCTGTCCTCAGAATCTCTGGAGGGGCAGCACACGGGTCTCAGAAGAAAAGAAATTGGCAGGGAAAGAGATATTCAGCAGTGTTTTGAGAACGATTTTGGGCTCAGTTTTGTGTCCATGCTTCGTCTTTTGTTGCTATGCCCAGCACTGCAGTATGACAGGAGGGCATGAGCAAAACATTTTGCAATATGGGCATGAGGAGGACAATCAACTGGCCAGAAATCATCCACAAATTAAACTGGGCGTGGAGAAAAATGCACAAAATCTCCTTCATGCACTTCGCATCTAACCAAGGCTGTACCAATCGAGGGCAAAAATGATTGCATGTATTATTTAAATAACAATATGTTCCAGCACCCGATGGCCCATATCAAGTACAAGCAACTAGGATAATGAATGAATGAATTATTGAATAATTATTTACTGTATTTGATGAAATACATTAGAATACATTGGTTTGTTTAAAAACAGCACTGTGGGGTTGATCTGCATACTCACAGAGGACAATAAAATGGTTTGTGACTAGTTCAATTTTATCATAAAAGCTTGAATACGATTTACTTGAATGACAGGATGTCACACCCAGATAATTTTAGGTAAAGCCTGAGCACAGCCAACGTCCCCCTTATCATTTGACAACTTGTTCGGAAACATTTTGCATATGAATAACATTTAAATCATAACAGAATTACAGAATCTACTGTACAAATCATTTAATAGGCAACCATAGGAAACTGAGTGTCCATGAAATTGTTCTTTAAGCACAATCACTTCTTAGCATGCTTCTATGTGACTGTCCAATAGGAAATTGCATTTGTACAGCCGTTAATATTTTAAACAAGCACAGTGTTTGGCCTTTTTGGTGGTGCCAAAGGAAAAATCGGAATCTACTATTAGAGTGCAGAGTATCAATTAGTATGTACCTCTAAATAAATAAATAAAAGAACAAGCACAGCTCTGAGACTTTAGTAATGCTTTAAACACCATTATGCTTCGTCTCATGCTGAGTTCCAAAAGTAGTAAAACCAAATAGGCCGTGTCTTTGCTTAAGAGAGAGAGAGAGAGAGCGAGCGAGAGAGAGAGGTAACAGAGGGTCTTTCCCTTTGTTTTTCAGTGACGGGGACGAGTTGAAGAAATCACTGTCTGAACTTGCGGACAACAAGACGGATAATGCCCACACAAAGATCAGCAGGATCAGCAGTGGCAGCAACCCTTTCTTGGACATCGCCCATGACCCCAATGCTGCTGTGCACAAAACAGGCTTCCTGGCTCGCAAAATCCACGCTGACATGGACGGGAAGAAAAGTAAGACATGTTATCGAATTTGTTAGCATGAGCATTACTTTTTTTTCACTTCTGTTCCATCTCTCTCAGATGTGCCTCCTTTATTGGGTTTGTGTTTGAATGTATATGTGCATTAGGGTGTCGCATATCCTTCAAAACAATATTGATTCTATAAAACTGTTACTGTCCAAACATAGTAGAATTCTGGGAGTCTTAGTCAACAGACACTCTCAGCATTGCCTGCTCTTCTTGCATAAATATAACATTAAGCCGAATCCAGCCAACTGGAGCCTTAATTTAGGAGCGAAGACGAAAAAAGAAAAGGTCATTAAGAGAACTGCAGCGTAATATGTGCTGGCACCAAGAGCAGGTTGAACGCTGCTCCGCTAATGACCAGACATGAATGGATGGGATTTGGCATCGGTATCTCCTTTTTCACGTCTGCTTATCTCTCCTGTCTAATGAGTTTCACCCCATGCACAAGGAGTGAAAAAGAAAGTTGCTGACTTGTTAGTGGTCTGCTTATTTCTGCTAAAACGGCAGAGAATTAAAGTCCAGCTTTGAAGTTTGTGGCCAAGGCGTTTGTGTACACAAAGAAAGCAATTTTCTTTTCCCTATACGATACCAGCGGGTTGACTGATGTAGCCTAAAATTAAATGTGGTATCATAGGAAAGGTCACAGATGTCGTGCAAATGCTTCATTTGAGATTCTGACAGGTGGCTTCTTCTCCTTAAAGCGAAAAAGTGAAGTTGTGAAGTTTGCTCACTGAAGCTATGAGGCTTTGACCACCTTATGACCACTGAGACCATCTTGTACACTGCATGCTTAAATCGTCACACACATCCCAAACACTGCTTTGCCTTTACCTACACTTGCTATGTTATTTTCAAAACTGAATGATGCATGGATTATGAAAATGGACAGAAGAAAAATACCGGTAACAGTCTTGATGCATGAATTATGAATTCTACTTGAATTTGTACATTTTTTTTATCGTTTGAGACCATATAGTAGGGGTTGTACACTGGTGCTATTATCATTACAGGTGTGATTGTACACCATGGTATGGATTACACTATACTCTTAACACCGTGAGAAGTCAACAGCCTATTTGTAAAACATTAAGCATTTCGTTTTTTCAAAGCTTTAGTAGTAGTCTGAGTACTTGCCCTTACATAGTGTATATAATCAGTTCACCTGCATTGTGTGAATTTTCAATTAAACTCACTCTGACACTGAATATATTCAGAGAGTTACTCCTTTTATTAGATCCTGCTATGGAGAAGAAAAATAAACTTAATCCACATTAATCCTCCATTCTTGTGTTGTTTTAGCAACCATCTCAAAAGAGGTCACGCAATCCCCAGCAACAGCTGAGGCATTATTATTCACTAAAGTTACACTGGATAGCACATAATTTTTACATTTTAGCAGCTTTGTGATTCTTTCATTCATGTGTATTTGTGTTCCCTGATACAATCTTTCTGCATGTTTTAGAGCTGCATTTGGATAAATACAAATAACATAACAAAACAATAACGCTTTCCTGAAAGCTGCGGATAAGACCATGCCAACAAGGACATTGTCCATTTTTCATTTGCTGTTATCAACAAGCCAAAGTTGAAAAATGCTGCTTTCGTTTGTCACCAATGTAAGACGTGTGCTCACAAAGCCCTCCGCCATTACACTTCCTTGCATCTCTCCCATGAACAACAGCAGAAAAAGTCCACAGGTCCACAAAAACCACATCCAGTGTGAGCCCTTTTATGCAGTTTACGTAAAGCTAATTGATCACAAGCTTCCACCAATTGTTGGTTTTATGCTGATCTATCGCTGTAACTTGCCAGAACCTATTGGCAGGGTTTAAAAAGAAAAACGCTCGTCTTGCACTATTGCAGGTCTCTAGGATCCTGAATAATTGAACGTTTGTAGACCATCTTAAAACAAGAGGGCTGATCCTGAAGCAGCCTTAATTTTCAGACCATACATTTTCTTCAGTTGCTAAGGTCAAAGTCAGTTTCTGGGATCAGTTTCTGACCTTAGCAATTGAAGAAACTGATCTTGGATCAGTAGCAGACTCTCCATCCATACTTATCCAAAGTGGACGGAGTCAAGTTTGTGGCGCCATCCCAGGTACAGGCATGCCTGCCAGTCTCAGACTCAGGCCTCTAATACTTTCAGCGCCAGTGAGGTTAACACCACCCATGGGGCTCGTGGACCGTTATTATAGTGGAGTTAAAAACAGCAGGGCTTATGTGTGCCATTGCTGCATTCTGATCCGACAAGTCATGATGCAAGAATGCAGGCCAGTGTCCTCACTAGAACACTTCTGTGAATTGAGGAACAGAAGATGAGTTTTCTGAGGGACAAACGAGAGCAGAAGGGTTTGGATGACTCCCAAACGCTCCCTAAATGTGCTTATAAAGCTGATCTATTAAGACACTTACTGCAAGACAGATTTAAGGTTAATGCACATAAATGTCTGAATGTACTTCTGAATGGTAGAACTGTGTCAATTAGTTGGCTACTTGATGTAAAAAAAATCATGGCCAGAACCAAAATTGGACCAAAACCCAAGGCTGACAGTTGACCAATTCAAACCACTTCAGATTAAATAACAGTATTACATGATGTATTACAGAATGTAGGGTACAGTATGTGCCACAAAGTCAAACACGTGTCTACCGATGGCAGGGGCTGACCCAATCTTAGCACATTGAATGAACTTTGATCAAAAATAGCTTGTTTAATGTCCCTCATTGATATTTTTCAACATTTTGTGTTTTGATAACCTTTGAAATTGCTTGGAAAATGTAACATTTCAATACCTTGAAGGCCTAATTGCTTTTTTTTTTTTGCCTTGTCCTCATGAAAATGTCATTTTGTAACCAAATATCATACACTGCTAAAATATGCACATAAATATTTCTCTCTGAATTCTCTATGAAAACATTATCTATGAATTAACAAAAATGATTTGTTAATTTGTAATGCATATTATCTTAATATTAGCTTAATGAATGCAAATTTATATGCATTATGTGTATATATAATATGCATATACCATCAGAAACTGTTGGCAAGGTGCATTACAGACACAGTTTATTTTTTTCACATCCTTTTGTATACACATGTCCATATAGATATATAAATATTTCTTAAATGTCTGTTCTAGCACCGAGAGGAAAGCGAGGCTGGAAGACCTTTTATGCTGTTCTGAAAGGCATGATCCTCTATTTACAGAAGGTACCATTTCTATTTCCTTTCTTGATACAGTGTTTAAACACACATCACATCACATCAAGGGTAAATGAAGCTAGTAGGAGGAGATGGTGAAGATGACCCTGTTTATCGTTATTATGATATGTGACAATACTTCTTTGAACATATTGTGGATATTATTGATACTTAAAGACCATAGAGCTACTGCATGAATATAAATAATCTTTTTTTTTTCTTGTTATTGATAACAAGTGCTACCACTTGTCAGATGTGGAAAACGTTTGACATATCGTGTGTTGTCAAAATTTCTTCCAGTGTGATGATATTATATTTGTACCATATCGCTCACCCCTATAAGAAGGGTCCATTTTTCATTCATTTCTTGCATTAATTATGCATGTAATTGATCTTATGTTTTGTGTTTTTTGTAAGTTGCATCGACCTTCTCCATAAAAGATTAATGTAGCCGACATTCAGCATTTTGATTGTGGTTGCGATGCAGAGAGAGGATTATCAGTCATTCTTTGCGAGCTGGTCTTTGTTATTCACTGCTCGCGCAGTGCTGTGTGACTGCTGTTAAATATGGGACCCTGCAGCGTTTACTACTCTGTTCATTTGCATGCCCATCAACATGTGGAATGTTCAACATGTTTTATTTTGAATTATTAATGTTTTCAGGGCAATAAACATTGATGCTTGCTACCATTATACATCTAATATCCTCATTAACAATAACAAGGCTCTGTTTTCCTCTGCAAAAACATTTACCACAAACCGAGAGCAGTCATTCACATGTTCTTGTGAAAACAAATGAACAAAGCATGAGGACCATTAGTGGAAAATTGAACTCTAGCTGCTGATTGAATGGTGTTTTTTTTTCTTCTTTTTTTTCAATTGATGGCCCCAATATCAATAACTTGCTGCCAGTGCAACTTAAATTGTTTGCGGTGCTAAGTGTCCTGTTGCAGTTACTACACATCGCACCGATGTCTGAATTAAGCCACACCCATTTTCTGTGTGTATTTCTGTTTTTGTACAAATGACAGTACACAGTACAAACCGCAGTGTTTCTTAATGTTGCTGCTGAGGTGTTTTGATACATATTTCTGTACTTTTAACTAAATAAAATAAAGGTCTGTGTACTGATACTGCAAAACTTTGACCCAGCCCTTCGAAACAGTGTGTCAGAATGTAAAACTGTATTGCCAAAGTGTATGTTTACATTCCAAGAGCACTCACGTATAGTGAAAAATGCCTAAAAATGCCATTTTTTTATAGTGTAAACCCTAAATGTACCCCCAAATATGCTCCCAGAACACTTTAATTTCATTTTAAACTCTTTAATGCATTACCCTTAAAGAAAACTTTACTGTTTAAAAAACTGTAAAGAAAGATTGAAATAACTCTCTCTACCCACATGTTTAGACAGGGCACAGCTTACTAATACTAAATAAACTGAGATAACCGTTGAAAATTGTGGGGGGGTTGTTTAAAACACTAAAATACGAGGACAAGACACGGAGCAGCCATGCTACATGCTGCAGCAGCAGCTACTTCTTCTTCTTCTTTTTATGGTGGTTGATAACTTTTCAGTGTATTACCACTACTGCTGGACTGGTGGCGGTAATATACAGTTTGGTTCTCAGGAAAAATCCACGTTACACTGAATCCGAAAGTGCTGATCCGCGTAAAACTGAGGGGTTACGGTACTTACGTCTGTAGATTCAAGGCATTTTAACATGTAAACCATTGACAATTTAATCGAAAAAATAATAAAATAAAAATAATTCACGAATGTAGCTTTTCTCCATTTAGACAAAAAAAAAAACACCACTATCTTACAAACATCTCTCATTTCCTGTCTTCAGTGGAAAGCACTGTCTTTTATAAAAACTGTTAGTGTCTGTTTTTGTGTTGTTTATTACTCAGCTGCACCCCTGAATAGGATCACTGTTTTGCTTTTGGCTGACATGGCAATTTGCTGTCTTTTGTTGTGAATAAAATGTGTAGTTTAGAATTACAGCTCTATAGCTCCATATCTCTATAAGACTTCTGAATCAAAAATATTTTTCCCTTTAGACTTGAGTAATTGAGTAGAGAGCACTGTGGAAACCAGTGACTGGCATTGAAACCAGCACAGACTAGAAATGCAAACACATTCTCTGCCTGTTTCCTAGCAATCTGTGTGTGTATCTTTGAATGTAAACTAATACTAGATTCAAGTATGATATATGAACTATATACATGATGAAAATACCATTTAAATCACTGCAAAAGCTAAAAACTGATGATACAATGATAAAGAGGAGTCTCTGTTTTCCTTTTTATTGTGTGATTCTTGATGTTTGCCTCTTTTATCTTGTTCATTCCGGCTCTTATCAGCTCCGGAGCTGTGGTGTCATGTGGGGGACACGGCGGCGAGTGGATTGCTAGGAAACAGGAAGTGTTAGTGCCTACGTTTGGACTTGCGGCAGATTTGGGTGCCAGCCAGGGCGCTCCACAGCAGTGTCAGTCACTGAACGCAGAGCCTGTATATTAACGGAGGAGTTGCAATCATGCTAAATTAATCTCGCTGGCTCATCAGCAGATCAGGAAAAGTGAAGGATCGTTTTGAATTTTAATTTGAAACGGACCTTGTGACTTTCTGTGGAGGCGGCGGGGTCACAGTCTCGCCTCGCACTTATCAGAACACGACGCAGATTCACTTATTCTGTCAATCACCCGCGTCTGTCTCCAACACCGCCTTACTGTGTGCCTCTGAGGATTATGTGTCATAGTCTTTCAAATGTGGAAGGAATTCAAGAGATGATGTTGCGTCTAATCTTTCAGGCTGTGACTCCCTCCCTGTCTCTCTCTGTCTGTCTATTTCTCTCTCTGTTTTCTCTCTCTCTTGCCTTTTTAAAACCTGTACGCTGGAGAAGTTCTTAATTTTTTAGTCTTGAAACTCTAGTGTTGGTTTAGCTTAAATATTACAAAAGAGGCATTTGTGTGCTTTATCTAGACAGTATCTATTTTGTGTAAACTGGAAATTAAATTATATAATTACTTATATGTTTAAGCTGGAATGATAAACAGATTGTGAGAGGAAGTTCAAGTTTAAGTGCAGCATTAAAAATTCAGTTGCTTTTACTTTTAAAGTAGTTTCATTTGCTTGTAAGTGATCCTTCATTTTAGTTTTGTTTTTATTTCTTGTAAATGAAGAACTTATTTAGCAGTTTCACTTTTACAACAGCTGTTCTAAATTAGCACAATAGCACATTGTCAACCACCATTTACTTAGAATTTATGATTTGAGATCCACTTGTAGATCACACCGTTTTTTTCTCATTAGAATTTGGTTTTAGTGTCTATTGCAGTAGATTTAGTTTTCGTGCTTCTGAAAGCATTTTTTTTTTTCTCTGCTGTTGTTCATTCACTAACGATGACCTTGATTGGCAGAAGCATGGGATTTGGGATTTTGTAGCATTTTCTTGTAAACATTTGCATACATTATACATGAAAGATTTGAGAATCCGTTTTCCGTTTTCTCCTTCTTTCCGCGATGCTTTTGAAGCTGTCGAGACAGATTTTCTCAGCGGCTGGAAGCACAGGGCTTCAGCAGAAGCACAGCCAGTGAAGTCCATCAAAGCTGCAGGCTTCTGAGAACCACTGAACTTTTCAGGCGAGGAGATGCAGGCCTGGAATGTGAAACGATAAATGATAACCTTGACATCACACCTGACAGATTGACTCTCAACAGCGAGTCAATACTGTTTGCCATTTTCCACACATCTGTCAGTGTGGCCGGCGGCTGCAGCAGCGGCGAATTCATATTAACCCGGCCTCCACTGCTCTACGCTGGCCTAGTTTACAGTTCTCAGTGTAGCCACAAGCACTCAGAACACCTCCCACTCAGTTATTTACCCTGGCCTATGCAGTGTGATAGAATAGCTGGAAAATTATATCATACAATGATATCATTTTGTCTTAGACCACACGTGAACATGCATATTTACAATCATAATCTACAGCACCCTCATTTTCACATCTTTATTTGTACAACCCATTTGTTTTTAATAGCCCCTGTTTCTAGTTAAAACAGATAAAACAGTTTTTCATTCTAGTTCCACTTTAAATAGGAAAGAAGAAACTTTTTTCCCTTATTGCACTGTATAATGCAGATCTCTATCCAGTCCCTTTTGGATGAGTTGGAGTGGATGAATGCAATCACATCCTCACAGCAATGTAGCAACATCTAATGTAAAGCCTTCCTAGAAGAGTAGTGGCAATGCCGCAAATCCAGTGATGAGCTCTCTTGTTTTCAAATAAAATCACAGGATTAGCAGGTTTCTACATGCTGTTGGATGTATAGTGTTCTTATTTAATGCCTGTGCATAATTCAAGCAGATGACTGCATTCTTAGCAGTAATTCATGTTGTTTGGATAATTACTGCTGTGAAACCCACTCATTTGTGTTTTGATGCATTATCTAAGTTATGGATTCTGAGTTTTCCCTTTGAATATTTGTTCAATGACCGTTCCAACACTTCCTTTTCTTAGCAAGCATCGTCTAGATTAAAGTAAATGAATGAAAACTCTTCCTATCTTAACTGATAATAGATGAAGTCACGCCCTGATTAACATACTAATATAATCAGTTTCCTCCCTACAGGCAAGGCAGTGCATTCCTGGTTTTCAAATTGTGATCTCACTCCTTGGAAAGGGTTCTTTTTCTGTGCCTTTCTCATACTGCCTGCTTTCAAGTATTTTCCCTGTTTTATTCTTTTATTCCTTTTTTCTGTTCAGCTGTTGTCGGCTAGGTGGGGTCTTGACTAATGTATGAGTAATGCAAAGTATCTGAATTTCATGGGGGGTTTCTGTGGTGTGTGTCTGAATGAAGGTTTGACTCACAGTAGTGAAATCCTATCATGAGTTTTTGAAAAGTGGTCTGAAATGAGAGATACAGTTGTACAACATGCATGCATTATTATTTGGATGTCAAAGCTAGAATAGGTGGTTGATGGTAAATGGTTATGAGGATATAAACACTGATATTTGTGTAGTGATAGGCTGATCAGTATCACAATGTCTTTAGAATATGTTACCTACTGTATAAGATGATGGTTTGGTGCTGAAAGGATGTCTTACAAACTTCAAATAGCCTTTTCTGTTTGTAATGGTGTTGAGTACCACTTCATAATAAACACCAGTCTTCTAAAGAGGTAAAGGATTATTTTAAATTATTAATAATTTATTAATGGTTGTTGATAATAAAAGGGCAGCAGTGACCTGTCACTTGCCAGATAGTGAGTCCACATTCATCTGAGCTACTCAGATCTTGCTTTTCACTGAACTTTATTGTATATAACAGGTCGCTTATACCCTTTTTATTACAGATTATTATTATTTATAAGGTGTTAAAAAAAATTATTTAGATTTAAAATAAACAGTAGGAGTACCATTCAGTCGAAACAGGGCATGGAACTTAGTGTATGTCATAGTAATCTGAATTATTCCTGCCTACATTAAGCACTTTCCTGCCTTCACACAGGACGAGTACAAACCTGAGAAGGCCCTGTCTGAAGAGGATCTGAAGAACGCCATCAGCGTGCACCATGCCCTGGCCATCAAAGCCGTGGACTACGAGAAGAAGCCCAATGTGCTGAAGCTCAAAACGGCTGACTGGAGAGTGTTCCTCTTTCAAGCCCAGTAAGAGTCACTGTTCCGCTGTCTGAGACAGAACTTTTCCGTCATACACCACCCCGGAGACTAAGGGAAGAATAAAGGAGCAAGAACCTAATTTCATGCTTGGGTTCAAGCATAGTGAAAACACATTTATCGCTGCTCTTACTCTATCCAGGCCATTGTTGTTTTTTTTTGCTTGTGCCAGTATTCATGCAAAACTAAATAAAGGTCCTTATCAACAAGAAAAATTGGAACTCCCCTCAGAGACCATTTCCTAAATGCGTTAATTAGAGAAGCACAGCCCATGACATCCTAGTAAAATATTGCAGACCCTTAATTGGGTCATTGAAGAACACTGTCGTACAGTCCCAGCAGTTTTGCTCTGTTAATGTTTACTTGCGTCTCTGCTGCACTGCTGACACAAGCAAACATCAAGAGAAGATACAGTGAGAATGTGTGATGAATCATAATGTAATGTAAAGTACTTTCAGTGGTAAACAAATATTTCTTCTAAATTTACCGCTCCGTTCTCTTTTATCTGGAAAGCAGTTTCAAGCATCCACGTCTTAATCCAGTTAATGGAGAGGGGAAAACTTCTGCTGTTTGGGTACCAAGTGCTGACTGTTGTCAAAACCACATCTGTTTTCCCTGCAGGAGCCCTGAAGAGATGGAGTCATGGATCAGAATAATCAACTCTGTGGCCGCCATGTTCTCTGCACCCTCCTTCCCCGCTGCCATTGGCTCACAGAAGAAATTCAGCCGCCCGCTGCTGCCAGCCACCACCACCAGGATGTCTCAGGTGACGTCAGAGCACTTGTCTGTTCAGTAACGAGTCCCTGAACGTCTAGGTTTTCCTAACATGTCAAAAGTACTGGATTTTAGAAGCTTTTAAAAGCTTTTCCTTGGAGTGTTTCTGTTTCTGATTCTGATTGTGTCAATATACAAACAGATTATTTACTGCCATTTATTTATTTAGTTTTCTTAGTTGTTTGACTTAATTCTCACTTCTTTAACGCCTTCTGACCTTTAATCCAGCACCGCAATAAATAGAAAATCATCATCATACACCAAAACAGCTAGTTAGATGGAAGTTCCCCCAGTTTGTGTTGATATTCGAGGTGTCAGACATCATGCTGAGCTTTGCCACAGTGAGCTAAAGTTATTGTAATTTTAAAAGAATTTAATTATTACCATTACTGGGACTTTAAAACTGGTGTCACACCCAAATGCCTATAAAGAACAAAAATGCCCAGATTTCTATTATTTTAGCTCTTATAAACAAATGTAAAAATCACAAGATCTTTGAACCTGTAAGTCATGATAGTCTCCGCCCATAAGTGGGTGGGGAAAGCCTGCAGAAGGAGAGGCTAAGAGTTTAACATTCTGTTATTTGGTATCACTGATTTGATGGCACTGTTTAAAAGTTTGGTCTTACTGTTTTCATTAACTCTGGTTTGATTCCAGTTCAGTTATTTGCCAGATTATTTATGGCAGTAACATGTTTTTGGCATAAGGACCGCGCTTGGATAAATCAGCAGACAAAATAGCAAAAGCCACAGCAATGTGGAAGGCTTCAGTTCCCCTTGAGACTCTCCACTGTAAAAAGGATCCACGAACTGTATGAACAGGAGTGAGAGTGAGAGGCTACAATTGTGGAGGAGTTGGAAACCATTGACTGTATATATGAGAAAAAATGAAAAAATGAGAATAAATGCTATTTATATAGTCTCTGCCTTACGTCCGTTGGCCCTGGGATAGACTCTGGGTACCCGTGACACTAGTGAGGACTAAGTGGTTACAAAAGATAAGTGATTAAATTAATTAATTTATACTAATATAAATTATCCATACACACACAATGATTCTGGAGATTGTGAGCCAGACCTCATCCAGCATCAGTGCTTCATAAATGCTCTACAGAACGAATGGGCATCACATTTACTTTTATCCATATAGCATAATTACTACAATAAATAAAGAAGGTTAATGTTTAAAATCACAGTAAACACACAATAACAGGTTTTTGAATCACATCTGAGCTTGTCATATTCTTACAGGAGGAGCAGCTGAAGTCACATGAGGCCAAGCTGAAGCACATCTCCACAGAGTTAGCTGAGCACAAGTCCTACCCTCCAGATAAGAAGGTCAAAGCTAAGGAGATTGATGAGTATCGCCTGAAAGAGCACTACTTGGAATTTGAGGTATGAGCATTACCTCCCCTAACATATGGCACATGTTCAAATGTACCTGAGCTGTTAATTCAGTTTCTAAATCACCTCACTTACTGAAGTCTTGTGCACATTGTCTTTGCCTTTTTTTGAGAGTGAGAGAGAGAGTGCCAGGACTGCGCTTGCCTGGATTTTACAGAAATAGACTCATTTGCGTGCTGATGGTTGCTCCACTGAACCGTGCCTGACTCATTTACTGGACTTCAATAAGCACTTAGGTCAAGGAACAAGACAGAGGTCATACTTACGTTTACTTACATTGTCAGAGGTTTTTTAGGAAGCTCTGTGCAGCATTTTCTGAAGCACTCTGTATTCTGTAGCACAACCGTCTGCTAAGATTGGACAGTACGACAAAAATAATTGAAGACATTTTCATGCATCACCATCTCTCGCTTTTGTGAGATGAACAGGTTGTAACAAAAAAGCGCACCACCCGAGCGAAAGTGCCACATTTACAAAACGTGCATTGTGGTCTAATTTATCATAATAATATGAATACATATCATTATATTCCCACACCTTCATCCTCCACACTCCATTTGAAAAAGGTGGAAGGTCATGTTCAACCACTTTTTCATGACTCAACCGCACATATTTGTAATAAATCATATGTGTTTCTCTAATTAGCTCTTTGGAACGGCAAAAGTTAATGAATTCCATGAAGTGCATGATGCATCGTGTCTGTCATAACTGTTCAACCAAGCATCAACGATAAAGGCGGGATTTTATCTTGGGCAGCATTTATCTTGTGCCATCTAACATGTTTACTGTAAGCTGTTTCATAATAATGAATGTGTTGTAACTTCAAGTTAGTATTTGCTGAATAAGTATTTCCACTTTTATACTCTATTATGTTATTTTGTCCATAAGATTTCAGGAAGATGTAATAGTTAGATACACAGCCACGCCTTATGTTCTCCTCCACCTGCTGCTAAAGACAGTCTGTATGTAAGTGTCATGTCAATCCATAGACTCGAAGCATCTCTGATGCCCAAGCTGTGTTGCTTGTGAGCAGCTGGGCACCGCACAATCCGAGCTGAAGGCTCGCAATCCATGGAGTTCTGCCAGAAAGAGCTGCTAACTGGTCTGTGCCTTCAGACTTAATTTACAGTCGAATTTCTTTTCTGGAAGTTCTTAAGATGTGTCTCAACCTTTGTTGAAAGTCATGCTTCTTGGTGGTGATATTTGGTACCACATGTGTTACAAAGTATGGTTTATTATGAACTGAATTAGATGTTAGTCTGCATAAAGTAAACTGTACTATGCATTGTTGCCTATGTTTTTGTCTTTTTCTGATTTTGAATCAAATAGAAAGAAGTTAAAAGTGAAGACTGAAATGTTAATACAGACTGCAAATTGGATACAAATGTAAAGCATTATCAATTAAGTGGTTTATCGATCACATAACTACATTAAAACAGCACCGCAAAACAATAATAACCCAGACTTCATGGGTTCAACTAAGCAACCTAGAGTTGTCAAAATGGACTTTACTTTGGTCATGGCTTTGGTTAGACTGTAGGGACCTTTCCCCGCCTCTAGATGTCTTTGCAGACATTGCTTTGTCTGACTCACCCCTTCACAATATTCTCTATTTTGTTTCATATCCTGAAATGAAACACAAAGAAACATTTTTCAGCTATATTCACTTAATGCAGCTTCTAACATCTGAGTGAAAGATATGAAAGCAGCCGTTTAGATGTTTATTGCACAGTCTAGATATTCAACTTCAGTAGAGAAGTATCCCAACAGACAAAAGGTGGTTTCACAAAGTACTGACAGAGGGGGTGATCCTTTATCCATCTCAGTGATATATTTTTTTCTAAACTGGATACTTACAATTTATCATGTTTTTTTGTTCTTCAGCCCCTCTTTCATAATCTAATTCAATTTTGATGGAAAAAAAAATACATTCACCAATGTCCAAAATTCCTTTGGTGCGAATACATACTTCTATCATCTTCAGCAGTGTTTGTTTCAGTGAACAAAGTGCTCCATGGTATAGTTTAAACAACTCTGAGGTCCCAGAATTTTAATTCAAGCTTGACTTTATAAATAAGTCATTGAAGGGTACTGGAGAACTACAAGTTACCACGTGAGCAGAAGCCAGTTTGTGCTGCAATATACCCAAAGCAAAAGCTCTCTTTTGTTTAGAACGATCCTGTGGATGTAACCGTCCCTGGAACTGTCTTGGTGAATTCATGCACAGATTAAATCTGCCAGCAGAGGCGACGCAACACCTTGCATCTTTGAGATAACAAGTATAATGAAATGGCTGGTATAACTGCATGCATGAAACCAGCTGAAAACACCACCATGAAACGAGAGCAGACAGATTACATAAGATAAGTAGCTCCATACTTTTCATGCAGTTGAAAAGAAGGGCTTGATCTCCTCTTGATGGAGCTCCTCTTCATCTTATCTTGATGGATTTTGTGCTGTTTTTAATCTTTCCTAGTCAGGGATAAGAACACTTGCTTTAATGATTTGATCACTGTGATCAAATCACAAAAACAGTGATTAAAAAAAAGTGAACACTGTTTTTGCTATAAGCGTTTTTTGAAAATATGTTATTATGATTTAATATTTAGGAAATCACTAATACACACTGAAGGAACTTCACCACAGGGATCATATTAATAGATTGAATAGAACTTCATGCACACTTGGCAGAGATTATATTATTGATTTGTGCATTATAGAGTAAATAGAATAAATCAAATTTGATACAATATGATTTTTATTTCATTTTAAACTTTTGGTATATAATTAAAATGAGAAACCATAACATTCCTGTGGTCTACTGTCCCAGATGATCTATTAAAGGTGATGTCCAACATCAAAATCAGCTTGATCTCATTTCAAACAGTCATATTAATCTTGTGGAACAAAGCAGAGAATTGATCAAAGAATAAGTGAAGCTGTTTCAACGCTGTTTTCTTCGACATCCTCTGAATAACTGATGAGAAAACTGAAAACTGATGCTGTGACGTGAAACATCATTTATAATCCAATCATTCGCTTAATTTTTTTTGTCATATTGAGCAGTGTCTGACATGGAATGATGAGCTGTTTGAAATGGCAGATGGCATGTGTGCTCGCTGTAGTAATGAGACAATTTGCAGTAGAGGCACGATACCTCCAGACAGCTGCACAGTTAGCAAAGGGACACAGTAGACCGGCATGCAAATCTGAATCAGGATCCACCACTTTAAAGTGAAGTAGTGTCAAAATGGCATATTATGCTAATGCAAAGCCTTTCCTTTGAAGCACAAGACAGTCAAATAAAGCTTTTTTAGATGGGAAATATTGTTTTCCCAGTTGGAACATGCTTATGTATTTAAATCCAAAGATCTGGAAACGCTGAGTCAAAACAATTTTTCTTTTTTTTTGTTTTTTTTTTACGTGAAAGTAAGATAACACATCTTAAGATAAGAAAGTGGACAGTACAAAGTTAAGAGCAGCAAAGAAAACAATATAATAGAATAATGTACTTTACCAACAGTACAGGATAAAATGTACACTATACAGTCTAGAAACATAAATATGGACATCTGTATTGTAAAATATATGCATATATGTATATATAAACTAAACTAAATGTAGACTTAGGCAAGTTGTATGTTCTACGGTTTTCTTCTACAGTTTTCGTCTGTAGAAACTGTATTCTTCTACACAAAAACATGGGATTTTCTGCAATTAGTTCTCGGGTTTTATCAATTTGCTGAGTTTATTGTATTGGAAATATCAATTTTATATAAACTGGTGCAGCATTTGCACAGGCCATTTTATTTTTTCCCCAATATATTAAGTTCAGCAAATAATTGCGCTTTGTGCAGAAATGTCATCTGTGTTTAGAATGTTCTTATTTTCACAGAGAGACTAATTTTGTATACTACAAATGCACTGAATTTAATTCAGTAAAGTGTATGAACCCAAGTAAGATTTCCCTAAACAAATCTATAAATCCTTTTGGGCACAAAAGGTATGGCAAAGCTGTCACTCCTAATTATACGAGTAATTGAGGATTCTACCAGTTCTGCCAACCGACTAATCCACAAAGCAGTTTAGCAGTATGCAAGCTTCGCCTAATAATTGCCTGTGTGAATATTTTTATTTGTTTGAAGGAGAACATAATGTCACTGAGAGCTTTGGGACCTCTTTTGATTGGTGGGAAGGATGGGAGCATTAATATAGCAGTAGTTGCACAAAAGAAAGAATGAACTAATTAAACACTGATTGATTTCATGTTGAATTTAGTGCTGGAGGCTTTTGTGTCATTTTATGTTTAAGATGTTTCCTTCAAAAAAGAATTTGTATTCATCAGCCATTTTGACAGAAAAATGTAATCCACAAAAGGGTGGCCTTGCGCAGTAGTGTGCGCTCAGTAGTGTGCGCTCAGTTTAATGCTCCGATTGTTCAGAATGAAGGAAGCCGGTTGGTTAAGAGAACATCTGTGGGATTGTTGAAATGTGCCGCCCCAGCTATGTGCGAAAGGTCCTAGTCTTGCTGTCTGCTACCTGAACCGGTCCTGGCAGCGTTCCCAGTGTTTAGAGCTGCACTTCACTCAGCTCTTGACTGGACACCATTGGAGTGATCTTGCCGGTGGGGTGCTTCAAACCCAGTAGAGGACAGGTCTCTCTGATCTCCACAGCGCTGGTGTCTGACTCTTCGAAACAAAGCCACACAAACGGAATCACAATCAGGTCCTATTAATCATTACTTTCTTTCCATCTCTCCTTTCCCTTTCTGTCTACTCTAGCCTGCCCAATGTTTCTCAGAGCTAGAGTTTCCCCAAGTGCTTTCTGTGCGAACTTGTGTACACAATGTGCACACATTTATTAACTCGATGCAATGGCTGAAATAAACTCTTCTCTGCAGTTTGGTGAAGTGATCGATTCTCCTGGACCCCCTTTTGGCCCGCTGGAGAGAGATCAATAGGCCTGTCAGTATGTCTTACAGTTGAGTGATTAAAGGCTACCCTGTCCAGAGCGCTTTAATCAATGGCCCAAAGCCACATTAGCCTGCATAGCTGCACTTTTACTGCCTTCACACCACAGCTTGTGCTAAAGAACACCCAAACCCTTTGTTAAGCTTTGTATTGTGCACCATTTTAAACTTGATAACTGCCTTTATTTTCCTTCTCGAATTGAATGTATTTCATTTGGTTTCTTTATCTGTAAGACTTTGCTACTTATTCCGTAGGCTATTGTGAATATCCATTATTCTAGCACAGGACGATGTATCATCTACATGTTGGCTTCTTACAGTGATATTTATTTTCACAGTTAAGGGTGTTGATAGTTTTGCACTTTACACATAGCACCCAATTAACCTATATTTAGATGGTAGAAAGTTTTCTTTGTCTGTTAATAGAATATTTTGGCAAAAAGTCAAATTTCACTTCTCACAGGTGTAGTTTTTCTTCCCACAGGTGTAGATGTGCTCATTTAGTTTAGTGCTAGAGCCGTGAGGCTAACAAACACTATGTTAATAGTTATCTAAATTGTTTCTGTAAAAATATTTTACCACAACATATTTTAAACCACTCAAACTGCATCCATTACACATCCGTGGATGTGGTTTTGGACTTAGTATGTGAGCTAAAAAATGTAGTTAATTAACCTAAATGTAGCTAATCAACAACACCACAAAGCAGTTATAAAGAGGACTGATTTTTGATCACATTTCATTCCACTTTTCATGGCCTTTATTAAAAAATCTGATTCTAGATACTTATTTTCCTGAACTGGTTTGTTAAAACAGATGCTGTTGCCCAAAAAGGCTGCCCAGAGTGTTTGTTCAGTGTGTTAATTCAAAGCTGAGCATGCCTTGCTATCCTGCGCTCAGCAACAGGTGATGTTGAGCTCTGTGTCCCTACACAGTGACCACACCCCTTATTTCACCCCCTCCACTTAGACGACCAGCAAGACCTACAGAATCAACAACCAGAAAATGAGTAAAACGTCTTTAATAGAAGAAGAAATAATCAAACAGACCGAACAAAAAAAGCCGTCCTTTTAGCTTAGAGTAGAAGTGCCTAAAAAGCGTGATATTATTAACGTTATCATCTGATTTGATTAATACTATGATATTGATTTTTATCAGAAGTATATTACAGTCTGTAATGTGTCTAATAAATTAGAGCAAATCTATATTTTTGTAGACCTGAGACATTCAAGTTCAGGCCTTGAAATCCAGTAACCTTTTCTTGTAAGACACTGCCTAAAGGCTGCATGTTATCTGCAGGTATAGTAGACACATTCTGACAGCAGCTCGGTACATGGGTGCACAGCATGCTGTAGTCAACTTCGCCTCCATATATTACATTCCAGCGCATAGTATTCTAGTCTCTCCTGTCACTGTCCCAAGCCCTCATTAAAGACCACCCAATGTGACGTTCTAGCTTGCACATTTCTAAGAATAGTTTGACATTTTTCATTATAGCCGACACGGACCATATGTAATTATAATCGTCATTACTCCATACTGCCACCTTTTTATCTTGTCATCATTCGTTTTATTTATTTTGATATCCATGTATTATGTACCTCTTGAAATATATCCATATTATATATTTTTCTAGGGAGAACTTAGTTGAAAGGATTCTTTGGGGTATATATGTTCATTATTTAAGAGACTATGGTATGCTGCCAGTAATGAGAGCAGCACCTTGCCGCAAGGAGCAGATGCCGTCTCCACTCATAAGATCAGGCCTGCCCTCATAGGAAGACCGATTGTCCATAACAACAAATGCACTCTGTTTTCTGAGCACCGCTTCTGGTGGTTAAGCAACCACAGTCTCCCTTGCATTGGGATGGAACCATAGCATAATACAGCATCCCACATCATCTGAATTCATTTCTACACCTCTAACATATTATTCTTGGGAACCTCAGGTGAACGTCATCAACACCTGCAGTACTATAAAAAATTCTTGAGCCACCCCTCGTTTCTTTTGTTTCCAAAGAGCAAGACAGTCTTGTATTTTTAATGTAGTCTCGAAAGGGGATTTTCAAAGACTCATTTTCACTCCAGTCCCTGAACTTGGCCAGTTTCAGAAGTTTTTTTTTTCTGAAGCCACACAGTGAGCTATGTATCAATCGTTTAGGCAAAGCATGTCTAACTTAAGTCCTGAACCAGTGAAGAAACAGGGGTAGAGGATTCCAGATGATCAGGCGGTGATCAGTATCCTGGTGGTACTGAATGCTGTCTGGCTGGAACTCCTTAATCTAGGCTTAGCCGCTTGGCAACCTGTCGCAGTAAAACATTTGTTCCCATTTCATTCATGTAACCTTCTCAACATGCGAAAGAATAGTATTTTTGTACCAGCAATCTAATTCAAAGCAAAATCTAAAGAAATTATTTTTGCACAGTAATAACCTCTAAAATCTTGGTTTCCTCAAACCTCCTGCTATCTTTTATGCATTTTTCTTTAAATAAATCCAATATTTTTAGAAGGTGATTGAGGCCTTTTTTGATGATTGTCATTTGATGTTATATTGTTATCACTTAACAGTTGATTTTTATATCCACAGTTAACATGATTGATTGATTGATGTGTTCCAGACTGCTGCATTTGTTGATCTCTTGTTGACCTTTGCAGGAGAACCGCTATGAGACGTACGTGAAGCTGTTGAAGGAAGGGGTGAAGGAGCTCCTGGCCGGTAAAGATAACGATGCGGCGCTGAAGAAATCCCAGTCCAGCCCCTCTCTCAACCAGGAGTCCCAACCGGCTGCGGCCAAAGTCAAGCGCAACACATCTGAGAGGAAGGACTACCGGCCCGAGACCCCTAAGGTCACATAGGAGGTTTCTCCTTACCTGTCAGAGAGCCATTATACACAACATGTGAATATATTTTAATGTAATTTATTTATCTGCCACTGTTATAACAGAAAACTGTTGTGTAAAATGTAATTGACTTGATAATCGTCCATCCTCCTTAGACTGACTGGTGCTTGCATAGCTATTTGTATGGGACGTTACTTACATACACGTGGTCCTTTTTTCCTTTTTCTTTTGTTCCATTTCACTTCATCGTTGTTGATGTTGCAGTCGTCATTATCGTGATGAGCGTGAGACTTAATTGTGAGGCGTTCGACTGTCACTTGATTTGTTCCCGCTGTGTCTCTTCCCTCTCGAAACTTGATTTGCCTTTTAATTCAAGAGAAGTAGAACTTTATGACTTCAGTTCAGTGGAGATTTCCACACCACTTTCTTTGTACATACGGTAGACGGTAGACGTGGCTCTAAAGGTAATTTTAGTATGTAAATGAAGCGAATGGCAAAAACACACCACAAATTAGACGAGTAAGGCTTCCAGAGAGAACTGACAGAAGTCTTTTTTTTCCCTTTTCTCCTAAAATGGAGAACGTCGTTCTTAACGGACCTTCTGCCTCTCCGAGATTTTTATTTTTTCATTACAGCGATGCGTCAGGTTGTAAATACAGGACATGATAAAGACGTCTCAGTGCAGTTAGCGGTTTCCTCGGCTATTGATTTGCTACGGCAAAACAGATACCCAAACGATATACTTACACACATTTATTATATTGTACCAGCACGTTTAAAGATATGCCAGATACATTATTTTGTAATGATATAATAGGGGTACTTAACAAGGATCGTTTGAAGCTGCGTTGAGTTCTATTTACAAAACATGGCTTTCCGGACTGCGGAATGATGTTAACGTCAACGGCATCGTTTGTGCAGGCGAGCCATTTATTTTTTTAACTGTTAAAGTACAAAGTATACTTCTGCTTTTTTGAGTAGTGTAAATGCCGATGCTCTTTTTGTGTATTTTATAATCTTCTTACATATTTGGATTTATAATTCTCAGTTTGGAACATTATTGTTGTAAAGATTAAATTAGTATTTATAGTGCACTTTATGACTTAGTTCTTTTGAGTATGTAGAGCTTTATAAAAGGTAGTGATATGTTTCTTACCTACACCACAGGTTTTTCAGGCAGTACTGAACTGTGTTTATCTTATTGAAGGTACTGAGCTGAGTGTTCGTTTTTGTTGTTTTTTTTCCCCTCGTCAGCTCGAACCGTAACGTGTTAGTTTGTCGGTGGTTCTGTAGTTTTGCTGTCATAGTTAGATTGTTCAAAGACACAGTTTCCTTTTCAGGAAGCTATTTACAGTGCTGTTTAACATGGAATAATTGCCTTTTGTGATGTAAATGATTGACTTTAAGATGTCACTTTGGCTTTTTTTTTTCATTAGCGATAGAACTGACGTGAACACTATGAACTTTTTTTTTAACTTCCATTGCTGACTGCACACCAACGGATGTTTTCCACACCAGGCATACCTTGTTTTCACTTTTTGAAGGTTTGAATTATAAAAGTCAAGTACGTTTTAAGAAATAGTGAATTATAGCCAAGCTATTTGAAGGTATTTTCGGGTTTTAAAAATAATAAGACTAGTTTACGCGATCCCTCCAATCTAAAATGTTGTTTACTTGAATTGTATGTATTAAGGACACTTTATTTTTTTGTTATATTAATTTCTTTTTATTATTATTATTGTTTATTTACCACACATATGGAAGTTGAAGAATGTGAGTAAAATAGGGTGAACCCATATCAGCATTACATTTCTGTTAGAACAAACTCACTCAGTACAGAATGTTGCATATCTTCCTCTCTCTCTCTCTCTCTCTCGCTCTCTCTGCTGGCTTAGTTATGTAGTTGCTGCGATTTGTTATAAACGCTCTCGCTCTACTTGTACCTCTATTATGAACTACAGTGAGGAAGTTAACAGTGAAGCACTTAGTAGTCATTTGTGTTTTTCTCGGGTCACTGAAGTGGATATAGTTTAATGTTCATTACCTGTCATTCACAGAAATTTCCTTCAGAGTGGAAAGTGACCTGAAGAGTAACTGTTGTTCGTTTCTGACTACATGTGTCGACCAAATGGTTCCCCATAATCCATAGGATCATGATATGGATTATTTTTACTCTAGCAGCGCCCCTTTATCAGTGGATAGGTTGCAAGGGACTTTTTGAATTGCTTTTAAATATAGAAAGACACAGAATGGCACAGACTGTAATGGAAACTGAGAAATACATTGTGGGTCTACATTTAAGTGTATGTTTTGTTCATTTTCAAATTGGTTTTATGGTGAAAGTGTTGACTGGAACACGGGCATTGTGTTTGTTTTCCTCACACGAAAGGACAAATACTAAGCTTTTTTAACTCAATGGTATATAAATCCATCCACACCCACTTGAAGTATATGTGGGATATTACATTTATTCCAACTGGAACAATGGTGAACAGGTAAACGTCTAAGCTTGGTTAGGCTTTATTTCTTTAAAGCCAAAAATGAGCTGGGTTTTTTTTATATATATATATGAAAGAAGCTTCACCAGTCTGCTGTATAGAGTTATGTAACTTATGTTGTTGTAGTCAAAACCAGGACAGGGCAGACATCAGAAGGGTTCAGGAATTATGACCAAGACCAAAGCAGAGTGTTCTTGTTCAATTCAAGACCATGTCTGAACTTGTTATGTAATGCTATTCTAACGTACATGCATTGCTCTCCAGGTCTTGCTTAGGAGCATAACAGCGTTACAAAGTGTGAAGATGCCCCCTCCCATTCAGCTGTAGTTTTAACAACATTTTAAAAGGCTGTTTTTTTTTTTATCCTATTTTTCCTGCTCTGATCTTGGCTGGTCCCTTAAAGACCATGACAAGACTGAACACAGAAATACCCCAGACTGTGACAGAACCCTCGAAATTCTGTCTCAAGTCCTATCTTGAGCTTTACTGCCCCACATTTTCTTGTCATCTCTGTTAGGCTAGGATCAGTCATGCACCTATTATTGTAAGCAACTGAAAGGAGAGCAGCTGACTTTGTAGATACTCACGCCTCAGTAGACAGTGATGCACCTTAGCCTTCAGCTAGGCTGTTTGGTCTCCAAACAATGCATAGAAATATCTCTCGAAGCTGTGATCTTGTACAATCCTTTAACTCTGTAAATGTTGTTAAATATAACTGTTGCCCTGTGTGCAGACGATTCCATTTTCTTGCTTGTTCAAGTGATCTCTTGGCACATGAGCGTGTCTTACGCCCTCCGGCCAAGATCAGGGACGCAGTGCTGGTGTCATACAAACTGTAGAAGGTTTCAGTGAATAAAACACAGTATTTAATTCAACCCTGCATTTCTCTTCATTGAAGTCCTGACTGTTAATGCTTTGCCTGAGAATAGTTAAAAGTGTCGTACGTATTAGAACCTTTTCTGAGGAGTTTTTTTTTTTTTGCCTTGTGTTTTTTAGACGTCTTTAAATGAGGAACGAAATTTAAGAGATTTCTGCTGTATTTAAATGCTCTTACTCAGGTAACAACTGAATATTCCATGGAGGCGAAGCAGAAAAAAAAAACATCCAGTAACCCATGGCAACACCAAGAACCAAGAGTGCTCATTTCATGGAACGCTATCAATTTTGTGCTCAGCCTGTGTGAATGTGGCCAGCTCTGGTTGCTAATATCACTGTAAAACTGACAATGTACATTTCCACAGCAGAAAATCAGGGTTTTAAAATGGTCTCGCTTATCACCACTGCACACACCTGACTTTCTGGCCTGCTTTACAGATGCTGTGAGCCATTATAGGTTGTTAGTCAAGAACGCATGTGAATTTTACCTAAACCAAAGGAGACATTGTACCAAAACTGCCTCTTCTAAGTCTCAAAGCTGCCATTGCAGCTTTTTATGGAAACTCAATTCAAAACGTAGACATCTGGGTTTGTCTAATGCAAGTGAAGTGGATGGGACATGCAAGAAGGAATTATGCTTAAATTAGTAGACTTTTCGTCACACTTTGTTAGTCTGTAACAGATTGTTTGCAGATCCTTTTAATGTCAGCTAACTATCTGATCGAAATCAGTGGATTATCATCAGTTTAGGGTTAGAATTAAATGTACATTTTGGATTCTTGAGTGTTGGGTTTGGTGTTGTAATTATTTAATTTTTTTATAGATTATACAGGTACTTTCTCAGAATTAGAATTACATCTTGGTTAAGTTTAGAGTTTAGGATTAGCATTTCAATTACATCTGAAGGTTGGAGTTAGGTTTAGGTTAATTATTAAGTTAAAGACAAGGTGTGTATCTACAAACCGTCTGCGGTGGACAACTGAAATGAAGTCTTTCTGGTTTTTTTTTTTAAAGATTTAATTAAAAAAAATAAATCTTTAAACACATTTTGTCACTTTGGTTTTACATTTATTTTACTCATTAATTTCTAGATTATTTTATTCGCTTTTATTACTCACTCTATTATCTATATATTATGCCTATGTTAAGTTACAGAAGTAAAATTCTGAATAAACAATCATTTACATTACAGCAGTGCTTTGTAAGTAAACGTGCCTTGCCTACACAGGCTAAAAGAAATATCTCGACAGCAGTAACTGAGGCACAGCAGCAAATGCAAAGTGTGAGAGAGTGAAGGAGGAGAAGTGCAAGGAGCTTTTAAAGTGGAATTACAGCAGGGATTTGTGATGGATTGGAAATAAACGCTTGCGACAGAGGCAAGGAGCAAGGGAGAAGCTAAAACAGTGAAGCCTCTCATCCATCAGTGTGTTAAGGAGAAGCAAGGAAAGAGATCTCTATAGAAAAAACTCATTCCTGACACTTAGCATGGCAGTCTAAACACCAGTGACCTTTAAATGAATAATAACTTGTAAAAGCATGTCCATGAAGCTAATGTCCCACAGTCAGTGAAGAAATAGAAGAAGAAAACGGTCCGGATCGTTCAAAAAGACAATCCTCTAAAACATACATCAAAATCAACCTTACAAAAACATCACAGACTAAATCTGTGATGGAATAAATGCAACCAACATGAATTCAAAGAGAGAAGTGGTTTCATACATGATAGTATGTTTACTTTACCATTTCAAAACCTCTCCCAGAGGGCACCAAGTACTGTCTGTTTTTATTATCCAGTACCTATTTTGGCTATCCAGTCCTTCATTAAATTAAAGTGCTAGTGATGGAGTTTAATAAATTCACACATTGAGAAGAGATCTGGAATCAATTATCCTCAAAAGCTCAAAAGATATTTTTATATAACCAGTAAGTTTCCTTTTTTTTTTTTTTACTGCATTTGTGTTTGCTTACATTTATATTAATGGTATTTGGAAGTGGTTTCCTGGACATTAATTAAGTCTAGACTTAACTTATAGGTGTACAACTTCAAGTACCTAGGCATGCAGACGCTTCTAAAAACATTTGTGAAAGAATGGGTCATGCTCAGGAGCTCAGTGAGTTCCAGTGTGGGACCATGACAGGATGCCACCTGTCGTGAAATTTCCTCGCCACTAAATATTCCACAATCAACTGTCCGTGGTATTTTAACAAAATGAAAGCGATTGGGAAGGACAGGTAAATGTAAACTGACGGAGCGTGGTCAACGGATGCTGAGGCGCATAGTGCACAGAGGTCGCCGACTTTCTGCAGAGTCAAGCACTACAGACCTCCAAACTTCATGTGGCCTTCAGATTAGTTCAAGAAGAGCAAAGAGAGCTTCATGGAATGGTTTCCATAGCCGAGCAGCTGCATCCAAGCCAAGCCGCCACTGGACTCTAGAGCAGTGCAGACAAGTTCTCTGGAGTGATGAATCACGCTTCTCCATCTGGCAATCTGATGGACAAATCTGGGTTCTGGGGTTGCCAGGAGAACGGTACTTGTCTGACTGCATTGTGCCGAGTGTGAAGTTTGGTGTTGTTCAGGAGCTGGGCTTGGCCCCTTAGTTCCAGTGAAAGGAACTCTGAATGCTTCAGCATACCAAGAGATTTTCTGACTATTTCAAGCGCCCAACTTTGTGGAAACAGTTTGGGGACGACCCCTTCCTGTTCCAACCAGACTGTGCACTAGTGCACAAAGCAAGGTCCTTAAAGACATGGATGAGCGAGTTTAGTGTGGAAGAACTTGACTGGCCTGCAGTCCTGACCTCAACCCGATAGAACACCTTTGGGATGAATTAGAGCAGAGACTGCAAGCCAGGCCTCATCCAACATCAGTGTCTGACCTCACTAATGTGCTTCTGGAAGAATGGTCAAAAATCCCCTTAAACATACACCTAAACCTTGTGGAGAGCTTGCCCAAAAGAGTTGAAGCTGCAAAGCTGCAAAGGGTGGGCCAATGTCATATTAAACCCTATGGATTAAGAAAGGGATGTCACTTAAGCTCATATGCATGTAAAGGCAGGTGAGCGAATACTTTTGGCAATATGGTGCATATACCTAAATACAGAGAGAGAGAGAGAGAGAGAGAGAGAGAGAGAGAGAGAGAGAGAGAGAGAGAGATGGGGGGCAATCTGAGCTTCATATTTTGTACATAATTTTGCTTCAGTGTTTGTATGTGTGTGTATGTGTTTTGGGGAATGGAACTCTGTACCATGTACATAAAAGTGGCAACTCCAATGATTGGAAACAGTTGCTTGGAAACAAATTGCTGCAATGCACTTCAGATGACAGAGAAGGAGAGTTGAGGAGGGAGCGAGGAGCTAAAGGACAGGACTCATGATGTCAGTAAGTGTGTCTGCGTGGGTTTACTTCTCCAAGCACTCTGACATTTATATGCTGGAATGTCACTTATTGTACAAACGCAGCGTTCTGTATGCTCTTAACGCACAGGCCTGAGGCAAACTGTTTTGTGCTCATAGGACGTTCTGTGCGGCAGGACTTTCAGTCATGTGAACACACACACTGTGTTCCTTCACACAGGGATTACTGTAACGTTAGGGCTGTATTATAGCATAATGCAGTTATTTCTCATTCAGGTCTTTGAATTTAGGCCTTTGTTAAGTTGCTTGTCATATAACAGGTAAACCTTACAATACCATTCAAGAATGAACAGGGATGAATGACCTCACTACCAAAAATGCAAATCAGTTAACCTTGAAGTAACCAGGTCTAATCTGGTCTTTGGTAATCAGACACTTAACTGCACTCATCTTATTAAGTAACAACTTGTTGGCACTCAAATGCCAATAGCAACCAACTCAAATGGCTCTTTTCTATAATAATAGAAAACATTGTTACAATAATGTTTTGTTGGTCGAAGGTGAGCCTTGACACAAGTTTTTATGAACTGCGTATTCTAAATACACATACAGTGGTGTGAAAAAGTATTTGCCCCCTTCCTGATTTCTTATTCTTTTGCATGTGTGTCACACAAAATGTTT
>JBBJLR010000037.1:4247320-4267048 GCA_037577145.1 Brachypetersius gabonensis
AAAGAAACTTTATTCTGATACTCGCGTTAGCATTAGCCGCGCTTATGCTAACGATTAACTAAGCAAATGGCAATGTTCAATGTTTATATCAATCCGACAATTAAATTAATATAGGGTATATTTTTATAACAAAAGCTCTAAATATAAAAATAAAATTAAAACTGACCTACTTGAATTCTTTCATTAAATCTGGTTGGCGATCTTTGAGGTGTTTTATAAGGCTTGATGTATTTCCTCCTTTTGACATTAAACTTCAATGACGCCGCTTACAAATGGGTTTCTGGTGATCAGTGATGTTGCCCTTGTCATCAGCCACAAAAACAAAATACTTCTACACAAGGCTCTTTCCCCCTTTCTTTTCAACGAGCCGCCACATCAGTGCTGCTGATGTCGCCATGTCTCTGCGCTTTTACAAAGAAGACACAACTGCACCTGTCGGGTAGCGCAGCAAGAACCGGGTTGACCGGGTGCTCGGTATCACCGGTACTTCAGAAAACCTGGTACCGTAACATTTAATTTTTTTAAGTACCGACTTGGTACCGAAATACCGGGTCTTTTGACAAAACTAAATGCATGCAATGATTAAAAAAAATGTGTATGTGTAAGGTTTCACATTTGCACAGACCTAATTCTAGATAATCCAGTCATTCTCTTTCGTCTAAAGAAATTCTCAACCAAAACCTCCCAGGTGGTTTTCTGTGTTTCTACAACTTTCTGTAGCGCCAATCTAGCAGATGCATGTTAATCATAATAATGTGTTTAATATCAGGAGCAAACATATCTTGGATGATCTCTAGGTCATGAAGGACGACATACATAGGAAACAATTAGTGCAAGATGGTAATCAAATGATGGCTTAGGAGACCCAGCAGACAAGCCCATCAGATTGCTGGAGGGAAAATGATGTAAACAGCCAATAAGCATGCTTCTGGAAAAGTAGTACAGGTCAGTCTCAGCATGACAACCTTAATCTAGCCGCAAGAAGGAAAGTCACCAAGCCCAGTCCCAGACTTGGAGTTGAAAACCAATAGCCAGTCAGAGCAGGGAAATTCAACCGGTAAGGACATGATTTGAGAGATGATGTCTCATTACTATCCAAACTGGAATAATGTTATGTGATATCATGATTATTTAACATAAATTTTAGATGTACAAGACAGTTTGCCAGAATGCCAAACCAGAATGCTGAAAATAACTAGTCAGTTCAACTGCAAGTAAGAGAATTCAACCAGACAGTCTCTTATTGTTTGGAAATTGGAAAATAACCCATTTTCCCTATTTCACACTCCATTTGAATGACTGACAAATTCCTATTTACAAGTGGGACACTCTGGTTTATAACATAACAGGAACTCACAGCTTTTCCATAAGTGAAAAGCGTAAAATGTGTTGTTGAAAAATACAGATCTGATACACTTCTATGAGGTCTATGTGCTTTTTTAATTAGAAAAGAAAAGGCAGGATCTGTATCCTCCATGATTTGTTTTCCCTTAAGGTGAGAGTTTCTTTAAACTAGCAACTGAGCTGAAAGAAGTCTTATTCAAGCTTCCTGTGAGCACCTGAACCAAATCAGCTACACTATATGGGCGCATCTGTGTTTTTTTTAAGGTTTTTGGCCCCTTACTTCCAGTGAAGATAAATTTTAATGCTTTAGTATACATTTTGGACAACTCCATGCTTCCAACTCTGTAGACACAGTTTGGGGAAGCACGCTTTCTATTCCAGCATGACTATGCCCCAATGTGAAAAGTGAGCTCCATAAAAACATGTTTGGATGAGTTCAGTATGGAAGACCTTGACTGGTCACACAGAGCCATGACCTCAACCCCATTCAACTATAATGAACTGGAGCGGAGATTGTGAGCCAGGTCTCCTCATCCAACAGTGTCTGACCTCATAAATGCTCTACAGAATGAATGGACACAAATTTTCACAGAAACACTCCAAATCCAGTCTTGGGGAACACCTTACAAGAATAGTAAAAACTGCAAAGGGGGCTCAAAGTCTATGTATCTGAATGCAATTAAAGTGTTGGTGATATGGTCTGTCGTCCCAGCACTAGTTAGTGTATCTATGCATGCTTTGCATAATGAGATAAACCCACTAGTCCTTTTAAGCACAGACTAGTCAGCAAGTAAGGAGGGAGCTGCTGTAGGATTAGAACAGACCCTCAGAGGGCGGGGGGGGGATTTTATTGTTTGGAGGGGCCGCGTTTCTCCTACTGGAGCAGGAAGTTTGAGGCAAAGCGTGGAAAAATGGACGGAGAGGATCAACACAACACGCCCCGAGCTGAACATTGTGCAGTGGCATGTCATGTGGGGCTGTTGCCTGGTGCCCCTCTGTCTGACTGAGTTTCTGCTCCCAGGACTCTCGTCATGGCGAGACTTTCTGTCAGAAAACTCTTTGCTTTGTGTCTCTGTGCCTCAGCGGTGGTTTTCCTAATCATTTCTCTTCAGGTAACTCAAACCCTGCTCTCTGACAGCTGATAGGCTCAGAAGAGCTTGTTTTTAGTGTTGTATGGACTGAGTTTGAGGGGGAAAGGGCTGTTGCTGGTGCCCCCACCGACATCCCAGTCGGGCGTCTAGCGGTTAGGGAGTTGCCCCTGCGATCAGAAGATCGAGGGTTTGAATCCCTGGACGGTCAGTGGGATTCGAACCCCTGCGGTACCCTTGACTAACGTACTGTCCTCACAAACTGCTCTCCAGGTGCAGCTGATGGCCTAGGGGGGTATCCCTGCGATTGTGGGTTTGAATCCCGGGCCTGCTAGTGGCACCACTGAGGTGCCATACTCTTGAGCACTCGCTGCTCCCGGAGCGCTGCATGCCTGGCAGCCCACTGCTTCAAGTGTAGAGAAAGAGAAAGAGTTTCACACTGTTCACCATGTACGGGGGCACTATCACTGTAACACACTGATGTAACCTGGAGCAAAACCTTTACCTGAATATGTTTCTGCTCTTCCTCACTCTCCTGTCCTTTCTACGAGCTGACCAATATCAGTGTTAAGTGAAGGCCTGTGATGGAGACAGTGGGACGGTCCTCCTTCACATTAAGATGGAAATGCATTTATATACGTAAATAATATATGGTGATTTGCCCTAATGTGCATTTTTTGTATTTTGGACTGCTGTAGTGTGTTACAAAGTTAAGCCACAAAAAAACCCCAAAAATGTCCCACACTAAGGCAACTCACCCTACTCTTTATTTATAACCATTAGACCTAGTATATTTACAATTCATCCTCTATGAAACTAAATTGCAGTGTATTTTACGTTATACTTTTTATAATAAAGGCTCCTAAAGGGTCCTTTCAGTCATGTAGAAGTGCTTTATTTATATGTGCTTACATTTTCTTTAACTAACATTTAACTAAATATCTATTAAATGTGACTGAACTTGCAGAACTTGTTATATAAAAGATTCTATCAAATCTAAGTCTAAAAGTGACCACAACTAACATTCAGGTACATTTCTATTGAATGGAACTGAATGTTAATGTAAATGATTCTTAAACCTTGACCTAACCCTAGTGTCGTTGATAATCCACCTGATTATGTATAAAATACACATATTTCAGAAATCAAACAGAATTGAATGATTGCTACAATGTTGGTCTGTTGCATTTGTTGTTAATATAATTAGCTGTTTTTAAGGCTCGATCCTCAGGATGAAAGATCAGGATTGGAAGTATTTGATGCATGTTCAGTCTGAACAGAATGTTCTCTTGCTTGCAGGCACTGTTTTTGCCTGCTTGTCCTCTAACTGTCTTCCAGGGTTGACTGACTGACTGACTCTTGGATGAAAGCTTTCCCCTGTCCTCTTTACTGGTATTTCTTATCTTCTGCCTTACCCACAACAAGCTTCATCTCATCACCTTCCTCCTGTCTGTACGGTGCTGCTCAGTTCTGATGTGTCCTTTAGACTCTTGCAGTCCACTCTGGTGGAGTCTTTTGTTTAAAGGGATGGTTGACATTGTGGGATGTTGACATTGAGACTTGCATTGCATTGCATTTTGCAGTTTTGTCATTTGCTTTACATGTCACATTCAACATTTGTCATCACTGTTTTTCTTTTTTTACTACAGCTTAAAGTGGTGATTTGGCAAATCGTCTTTCCCATCACTCCAAATGTAGTGGATGGACTGTTTTTATCTAAAGTTTGTTGCCTTTGTTTTGCACTGTAGCTAGGAGCTAATGGTGATTAATGTCCCTAATCCCACACTTGCCTTGAATCGTTTTGAGTTATTACACTATATGGACAAATGTACTGGGACACACCTCTTAATTATTGAATTCAGATGTTTCATTCATACCCATTGCCACAGATATATCAAACCAAGCAGTACAAAGACATTTTGGACAACACCATGCTTCCAACTTTATGGACACCGTTTGGGGAATAACCTTTTCTATTCCAGCATGACTGTGCCCCAGTACATAAGGACCTGGCTGGTTGAGTTCAGTGTGGAAGAACTTGACTGGCCTGCACAGAACCATGACCTCAACCCCATCCAGCACCTTTGGGATGAACAGGAGCAGAGATTATGAGCCAGGCCTTCTCATCCAACATCAGTGTCTGACCTTCTTAATGCTCTGCAGAATAAATGGGCTCAAATCCCCCTGAACTCCAAAATCTTCTACTTGGAATGTCTTCCAAGTAGAGTGGGAGCTGTTCTAGCTGCAAAGGGGAGACCATCTCCATATTAAAGTCTATGCATTTGAATTCAGTGTCATTAAAGTCCCTTTTGTAATGACCAGCTGTCCCAATACTTTTGTCCAGATAGCATACTCCAGATAGTTGCAGCTCTGAAGCAGTCGATACATCAATTGCCTGCATGTTAAAGTCTATTCCATGGCATGCTTCCACCCAACAGCACTTAGAAAATGAATATAAGACTTGAGTCATAATTTTGTGTTGTACTATTTTGACAGTACTATTTTGTATTTCTGCTTAGGTTGTAGAAGAACTGGGCCAGTTTGAGCACGCAGCACACAGAATCTCCCCTAAAGAAAAAGAAGACTTAACACAAATTCAGCCATTCCCAGACAGCAGTTTGCTCAATGAAGAGATCTCTGCTCCTCCTGAAGAATGGTGCCCCTTTATAGTGTGGTGGTCTCCTCTGACTGGCGAGCTGGGACGCCTTGGCGAGTGTGGAAGTAACAGATGCTTTTTCACCATCAACAGGTCCTACTATTCTCACCCTGCGACACATGCCTTCCTGTTTTATGGTGAGTGACTCTGCCACTGGGCCTCAGAGCAACATGCAGTATTCTTGAGCGTTGATTTTTTTTCTATTAGCATAATATGCAGACAAAGGTGGGTAAAATGTAATGTTGCAATACATGAAAACATCTTCATGATACGCAGTGCATATCATGACAGGTCTTCTGATCTTTGCTTATGTGTTGGAAAAGAACACAATGCATGTAATAAATGCAGGTTTGTTTTCTTGATTAAGAAAAACAGAAATAGAATAACAGGCTATCATTCAGTCAGCTTTGATGTATTTTATGGAATTTTAATGTGACGTCGTTTTCAGTTTCTGTACTATTGCTCGAAATCACTATTTTAATGAAGCCTGCAATCATCCAGTATTTTATACTAGAGCTAGAGGTACTAGTTTTAAGTGGGGAAATGCAACGTAATAACACAAGGTGTGTGAACTGAGCATAGATGAGCTAGATCTATAAGAAGCAACCAAATACGCTCACAATGTTAACGCGACAACAGATCAACAACTGGCAGTCTCTCACGCTATGTTCCACTTTCAAGCCTCAAGTCGGAAAGTTGACTTGCTTGTCTTGGTCTTGTTTGAATTAGATTAATTTAGATTTTATATGAAAATTAAAATAAATCCGCATTCTTGCAACTGTCAAAAAAGTGCTGAAACGGAATAGTTGTCAATAATGCTAATGTTGCTAACAGTGAGTGAAAGCCAATAGTTAACATTATTTAGATAAAATCATGTCAACTGGAAACTTCTTTCCACTCAGTGTTGGCAAACTTTGTTTAGGATATTTTATTTGAGTAAAAAAGTGGATGTTAGTTCAGAAAAATAATAATTTGTAGCCACAATATTGGACTAATATATCACAATATCCCTAATATCACAATATTTCCAGATGAGTGAAATGCTTCTGCTGGCTGGTGCCTTTTTACAGCAGGGCTTGGGTGATGATTCATGCTAACATCCTTACAAAAAGCATTGAGGAAAACATGCCCTCACTGTGAATTACATTCAGTTATCATGAAACCTTCAGTTCCCTTCTGCTCTGTTTTCCTAGCAATGATTACCTGAAGAAGATGGCTTTCATTAAAATAATCCATTGTAAATTGGCTTCTTCAGTCAGACAGAAAGCAGGATTCAGATGAGAAGATAATAATCTACATATTTTCAAAACATTTAGCCCACATGTAGCTTTTGATCACATTATATTTCTCTCCCACCTGAAGCTATTGGCAGATTGGCATGACTGACAGATGTACACAGTGCACAGCTGATGCCACAGAATAGCAACAAGGAAAAACAACACCTGAACAAAAGAGACTTTTTTCCAAGCACAACAAAAGTACTTTGCATTAACATATGGGACTAAATGGATGTAGCCCAATGGAGGAAAGGTACAAATGTAGTGGTATACAAAGTGTCCTTTTGAATTTCCAGTAGTTCAGCAGTATTACTGTTTGTTTTGTTTACAAATGATTAATTACATTCACTTCGTAGCACTTACAGCTAAGTGTGTGTATTACGGAGTAAGGAGTCATAAGGTAGTATTGTAGCATGTTTATATTATGTTGAATGGGCAAGAAATATCCAACACAAACGGGATTAATACATTTCCACTTTTCTGTAAAGTGTACAAAACCCGTTTGTGCACATTGATGCAAAAAATATCAAACTTTAGAAAAATACATAATATTGAAAAGCCATTTTGCAGTAGTGTAGCCTTTATTGGCTATTACAGCTTTCAGTATATTAGCTTCCATATTTTTACCCGTTTTTCCAAACTCTTTCAATAAGAAAAATAAGTTTCACTGAAATAAACTTAAACAAGTTTCTGGAATGTCTTTGCTAAAGCCGTATTTTCAGTTGTTACTGTAAATTCTCGGTCAGGGCCAGTCCACAACCTTGATGTCATTCCTTAGGAACCATGTCAACTATTGCACTCTTTTCTGGAACACCTTGATATACAGCACCATCCATCTTTCCTTCTTTGATTTGAAGTGCACCAGTAAGTCCCGATGAGAGCAAGCCCCAGAACATCGTTACATTCTTACCCTATTTCATCGTGAAAGCGCAGAAAGATGTTGGCTTTAGGTTCTAATATGTGAACTTTAGCTGAGCTTGAACCTGTCTATGCTTCGACAGGAGTTCTCCCAGGTGTTTGAAAATGAAAGATGAACATTTATCTGATTGTGTTCTATTGTTTGGCATAACCTTGCAAACCATATATCTGGCAATGGTGAAACCATGCCAGCTTTCCAGCTGCATTTCCAGCAATATAGAGACTGAGACATTAACTTGGTTCCTGTATCCCAGTCCATCTGCAAATGATTTTGTTGAATATCTAATGAAACTCTTGAGATTTAGCCATCATGATATTTTATGGTAACACAAAAAGTAAAATTACTGACCACACTACATGCAATGGAATAAAAAAGCTATCTGGAATGGTGGTTCTTAAAGTTAGTCATTGGGACTCTATGCTCTGCCTGTTTGTAACAACCCATAAGGAGCTTGTTAATTAGTCAACAGCTTAAATCAAGTTTAGAACTGGAATTGAGATTCCTTGTTGTTGAGGTCATACCTAATTCAGAAATGTCTAGATTATTTATTTTATCCCAACATCCCTTTGTACTTTTTGCATTAATGTGTTTTTGTTTCGGCTTTTGTGAACTTCGCAGCTGTGAAAATGTCCTATCTGTAGCTTTTGCAATGTTTTGGATATTTCCAGCAGTGTGTTGTAATATTTCAGGTGAACAGTACTGCCATACAGAAAAATCTGATATTGCTCAAACTAGAGCGCAGCAATATGATCCCTATTGTGAAAAATTACATCACGATATGCTTTTCTGAGCACGTCCTGGATTTGTTTTTTGCAGACATGTCAGCTAATATGAAAATGTGAATTAATTAGAGCTTTGCTTTCTCGCAGTCCTTCAAGAACGCCCTCACTGCGCACTGCTGCTGCTAAATGGCTTCTTATATTCTGCAAAATTTATCACAGTCCTTCTGGCTCATTTGCTTCCCGGTGTCTCCGTGGCAGTTTTAGTGGAAAGTCTTTGGCCTCCAGCAGAAAAGTTAATCCCGGCTTGGCTGACCCTGCAGCTTTCAGGGCTGCAGCCTTTGCAATCTCTGCCTTGAGCCGAACACCAAAACCCTTGAATCAACTAATTACTTCACCTCGCAGACTGCGGAGAGTGGTGCGGTGGTGGGGGGGCTCCATTAAAATGTTCCACTTTGTCAGGACTGTAGTGATTCAGATTCGTTTACCTCTCCGGAGAATACAAGTGGCTGAAATACGTGTGGTCATATATGGTCTTACCATTGAAGGTGAATACACTTTAGCTTTTTTTCAGTCTATATGCCATATGTTGATTATCATGGTGGGTGTCCCCATATTCAGAACACATAAAAGAAACCTATTGAGTTATTTCTGTAGAACACTTTTCATCTTTAGTAAAGGATGTTTTCTAAGCTGGAAATCTGTGTAATGCAGTTTTTCAGGGAACCTCTGTTACCACCATAGTGGTATTATGTGTGGATGTCAGAAAAGGGGAAGAAAAGCTAACCAGACTAATCTAAGATTAAACGTTTGTTGGCATGAAAGTTGAAAATGTATATGTTTTATATAATGGACTAACTGCCCATTGACCTCAATGAGTTTCCAGTTTGAAACATACTTAAAAGGAATTGGATCATAATTGCCCGTCATGTCCTTTTGCATGTTGTAATGCAAAAATGACAAAACTGAAGTTGGTGGTTTAGTCTCTTGCAGCACATCATTACATTTCTTTGAAACTAAATTAATCGCTGAATAGGGATAAGGACTCTGGAATGGTGTGATGCAAGGAAACATAGAGATTAAAGTACATAATTGGTTCACTGAGCTTCAGTGGAGGAAAAAATGGGACCAATTACTGCTGCACTGTAAGCATCAACTCTGCATGGCATCTTTTCTTTTGAAGATTTAAGAAAGCATCGTCCAAACTGTTGCATCAGGTTTAAATAGTTCATACAACTTATTTAAAACATAATAGCTGTTTCTTATTTTCTTTCATTTTTACATCAACTCTTGTGTGTAGTACATTCTTTCTTGTGACTAACAGGTGAAAAGGAACGACGTTCTGTGTCATTTGAAGTTATTCTGATCTCTGGGGGGAGTTTATGTGAAATTACTGTGATAAGAGACACTTGTTGAACCTCTGTGGATGGCTGCTGAAAGTCAGCTAACCTAATGCCGTGTCCTCTGTTCATGTCCAAAAATAGACAAGTGACACTTCTGCAGCTCCAATTATACGAATGACTTGTCTCCTGATTGAGACCCCACATGGATAAAGCTGTTGAGAGACTTTAAAGCAAATGGAGACAGCTCTATTCCTACCTGTTTCCATAGGAACCATATATTTCATGGCAACTATAACAAAGGCAAATCTGGTACTTAGGTTTTGTTGTTGAAGATTCATTGTTATTGAATGCCAGTGATGAAGAACTGGAGCAACTTCTGTTCCAATGCTCTTGTTTTAAGTCAGCTCTCAGACAATTAGACGACAAAGTGAGGGACAAAAGGCACTCAAATCCCGAGACCCAAGTGAATGCAGGCAGTGCGAGTCTCAGATCAATATAGGCAAGTCTTAATTTGAGTATTAAGTCAAGTCAAGTAGGTTTTTGGTGTGATTTCTATCATATACACACAGTATATTGTAAAAAATGAAACAACGTTCCTCCAGGACCATGGTGCAACTCAAGAGCAGAACAGAACACCAGACCACAAGTGCAGACAGGACTAGAGCTAGAAAAAGAAAACAAGAGCAATAATACAACTAGACGAGACAACATTCAGTGCACAACAGTACTGACAACAGTACTGTATTCTAGCAGCAGAGATGTGCAAAGATGCAGAAGAGTTTACATGTGCAAAAAAGATGCAGAACAGCAATACATGATTGTAGCAGCAACATGACAGAGTCGTGTGTTCTATAAAGAATATGCAGTATAAAAAAAGAGTATTTTAACAGGTAATTAAAGTCTGAGTTGTTTAAAAGGGGTAGGGTGAGGGAGGGGTGGTGGTGTGTGTGTATTGTGCTTCAGTTCTGGGTGAGGAGGCTGATGGCCTGAGGGAAGAAACGGTTCCCCATTCTGGTAGTGGAGGCCTGTATGCTACGGAACCTTTTCCCAGATGGAAGGAGGGAAAAGAGTGTGGGCGAGGGGTGAGTGGGGTCGTCCACAGTGCTGGTGGCTTTGCGAATGCAGTGTGTGACGTACATGCAGCTGTCAATACAGACAAGTCTCAGTTTAAGTCTCAAGTCACATCCTAAACTTTGTGGAGCCAGAGAGTAACCTGCATTTGACAATGGTGCCGTTTGGGGACATTGTGAAATATACTTTTAATGCCAGTTTGGCATTCCTAGACTGGGAAATAAACCCACTTTCTTAGACGGTAACTGACTGAAGGGAGCCCATGTGCAACTTGAAGCGTCTACACATTTCTTTTACCCTCAAATTAAAGTGACTGGTGCTCAAGTCAAAGGCAAGTCCCAAGTCTTAGCTTATCTTTATCTCATGTTTTAAACAAGGTAACTACAGCTACACACTTGTGCTACCAAATTATTTTGACCACTGTAATTTTTACACAGTCAAAAATATAGCTATTCCAGTCATTTTAACGAAACAGTTTCTGACTGATATTGAAATGTTAAATGTTTAAAAAAATATAAATTTGACATTTTTACTCACCTAAGGCAAAGACCAAATGATTAGCACCCCTGAGTACCTGACCGCATGTTCAGAATACCATCACATTTTTTAATATGTTTTTTAATAAAGCATTTAAAGAGGCATTTCTAGTGTTGTTGATAAATCTGGGGAACCTTTTACTTGCTGATTTTATCTGCCGAGCAATAAATGTGTCGGTCTAATCCTTTATTCGGTTTATTGCTCTCTCCTAAGGTACAGACCTCAACATTGAGAGTCTCCCTCTGCCAAGGAAGGAACACCATGATTGGGCTCTGTTCCATGAGGAGTCACCTAAGAACAATTACAAGCTCTTCCACGAGCCCGTCGTCACTCTCTTCAACCACACTGCTACCTTCAGCCGCCTCTCCCACCTCCCACTCACCACCCAGCACCTGGAAAGCCTCCGAATGCTGACCTCTCATACGTTTCTGATGCCCCTGGCTCAGAAGAACCACCTGAGACACACTCTAGCTCCTGTGGTGTATGTCCAGTCAGACTGTGACCCACCATCAGATAGAGACAGTTATGTGCGAGAGCTCATGAAGCACATCCAGGTGGACTCCTATGGCCAGTGCCTGCACAACAGAGATCTTCCCACACACTTGAGGGATTCTACAGCCATGGAGGAACAGAGTTTCTACCAGATTCTCTCCCAATATAAGTTCATCCTAGCCTTTGAAAATGCCATTTGTGATGATTACATCACAGAAAAACTGTGGCGGCCGCTCAAGCTCGGGGTAGTCCCTTTATATTATGGAGCCCCTAATGTTCACATGTGGCTCCCAAGCAACAGGAGTGCCATTGTGGTTGACCTCCATGAAGCCCCAGAAAAACTGGCCCAGTATTTAAAGAGGCTGGACAAGAATGACTGGGAGTATTTAACATACCTGGACTGGAAGCTGAAACAAGACGTCTCAAACCAGAGACTTGTTAAAGAGCTGAAGGAGCGTCAGTGGGGCGTCCAGGATATCACCCAGGATAACTTCATCGATGTCTTTGAGTGCATGGTGTGTAACAGGGTCTGGGAGAACATCAACAGGCAAAATGAGGTAACCTGTTAATCACCACATGTCAAAGAATCAGAATCGCATTTATGTGACTAATCACATACAAAGAATTAGATTCCGGTCGATGGTGTCTCTCAAGCACAACAGTATGTAATGACACAATATACCAAACAATAAAACAATAATATATAATCTGTAATATGCAATATAGATTTGTATTTCTAAATATACAATAAATATTAATGTGTATATATACATGTGTATATATAACTATTTCCACTCTGTCTTCCTTAAATGTATATATGCTTTTAATTACTGCATCTTTAAGACTGATATGCGTAATATGCATTCTGACTAGTTGCCCTGTATTTTGCCTCATTCAGAAAGCACTCAAGGCTGTTTTTGCAGGTTCATTTCCATACAAGGACGATACAGATTGTGGAGTAAACAGTATGCTTTGAAATATTCAGTATCTATGCATTCCATTAAATGGACCCTTTAAAGATATACCTCAGGCAAAATCAAATGTACACAATTTTCCCTTCCTTTTTACTACACTGTGCACCCAATTCGGCACATTCATGCCTCAAACTTAAGTAATAGACATGTCATTAAGTAATAGACATGTTTGTCTGGTTTCTCATACTGTTTAATACTGTTAGAGTTACACAAAATACATGACATAGCTAAGAAGCTTGAAAATAATATCACACAATGTGAGAAACCACATAAGCAAGTGTTTGAAATGACTTGTTTCAGTGTAAGGTAAGGGTTGTAGGTTATAGTGTTGTAAAGTTGGCGTGATCCTAGTTGTGGACATACAAAAGTTCTTTTAACTATTAGGTGCTGTAACTGCTGTTTTGGCTGATGTAGTAAATTTTCTGTGAGAGGAAGATTGTACAATTTAGAATTTTGACAGTATCACTTTAATCATTTTTACAGTAGCCATAAAATGCAATTTCTACCTGTTTTTGATGTCTTTGTTATGACAGCAGGGGCTTTGGACTTTTCCCCTTTCACCGTTTTTACTCACTAGCAGCGCTGCACAGTATTTCACTGTGTAGACCCAGTAATGTTCTAGTTAATGTGATTACATCATGGGGAAAAAATTCCTGGGAAAATGTTTTCTTATTCATGGGAAGTAATCAAAAATCTGATTATTTAATGAATTTAATGATTTAATGAATTACATACAAGTTGATTTCTATTCTGCTGTCTTAATGGCCACCAGGGGGCCTGCAGAAAAACACTATGCGCTTCTCACCCTCACCGAAAAAGGCCTGAGTCACTGCTTTCTCCAGTCAGTGTGGGATGCTGAGGGTAGTTAGTCATGGATATGGATGTGATTTTAACTAGCTTTGACCTGAGGATAGTAAAAAAGAAATCAGCCATTACATTGAATAAATACAGAAAGGAAAGAGAAAGGGCATAAATACAGAGTATTTCTCTACTACACATGGCCACGATTTCTTATGAGACAGAAATATGGCATCTAAAGATGTACTCTCTGACTGTAGAAAAAAAAACGAGTGTCCTTTTGATTTATTATGAAAGAAGCTGGATATACATCCCCCTGCCCAATGTTAGACCTGAGAGTCAGTAACAACCTCTAAGGAGGATTGAAACTCAACCTTAAGAATGCCAACTTTTAGATATTTTTGAGATGAGACGAATGATCCTGAAATATAAACAGCTATAAAAATCCCGATTATGGCTTTGATACGCTTGCTGGGTTTGCTTACCTGCCAGAATTTGTGCTGTTGCCATGTCAACACATTTTCTGTTGTTTTACATGCCTCATTTTCTCTGTTCTTCTCGCTAACAGGGCCTGCCTCCCCAACGCTGGCAGGCTGAAGTGGATCATCTGAGATGCCCACCTCCAAAGCTGTTTGACTTCACTGGAGATTCTCTCAACGGCTCCTCTCTGCGCCATATATGGAGTGCCAGTTACGACCAGTCTATTAAAGAAGCCAGAGCTCTGAGAAGGCTAGTGCTGAGGAATAGAAACTTCTCTGTCACGCAGTTCTGGAGGGAGGTCTTCAGTGACTGAAAAACACACTGCTGGAAGTGTGTATTAGCGGGGTCATTTAAGCCCTTAAGAGGGCGTAAGAAGAATTTTATATTCATTGGTGAAGTATTAAATGCATACACGGATAACATCCACATTTATGAAACCTTTAAATAAAGGTTTATTATGTGCATTAATGCTGTGTTTCTCAACCACTGGGCCGTGGACCACTGATGGACCGCGAAGGCTTTTGATTGGGCTGCGAACATGCTGTGATTGATAGGTGGGCCTTAATGTTGAAAAGGTTGAGAAACATTGTTTGAATGTTTTAATTCCAATAAATTTTGGATCATTTTCATCGGTCCATTCATCCGTGTAAATGGCAGTTGGTGATTTCAAATCATAAACAAAATGCAATTTAATGTTTTGTTGCACAAAAACATGAGAAATCCTTGAAACAAATGTAACTGGCTGGTTTTCAATATTTTATAATATGTAATATGCATAACAGCCTATTATTTAACCTCAATTTAGGCTCAAACTATTGGTTTTGAAGAAGTCATTTTAGGTTTGCCCTTAATGAAAAAAGAGAAGTATATCTCAGCTTTTTACCAATTCCTTCTGGTTTGTGTATGAGCAACATCAAATTTTTCAACATGATAATGATCCTGAGCAATTCTACAGATTGTGCCAAAATTATATCCAGTCCAAAGAAAAGTAAAAAGTTTCGAAAATTATGTCTTGGTTTCCCCAGTCTTTAGATCTTTCTTCTGTTGATACGAGTTATTTCCAAAAATTGCTGGGAAAAAGGTCATAAATCTGTGCTGCTGTGATAAAGGCTAGAGGTGGTTGTTTTGTTGATGGTTGTACATGAGCTTTCACATCCATTAATTTACTCTTACTATGTACATTGCTAAATTACACTTCACAACCAGTCAGCTACGTTTGATTTAAGTTTTTCTGTTTTCTTCAAATAAAAGTTTGAAAGAGCAGGATTCAGGCCTGTAGTGTGTGTCTGTGTGTGTCTTTACACATGCAGTACTGTGCAAAAGTTTTGAGCCACACCTCATTTCTTTATATTTTTCTTTGAATCACCTTGTTGGTCCAAAAATACTATTTTTTCTGGTCAAATTGCCTTCTCTTTTCTGTATTGAGTGGATTAAATTAAGGAACAAATGTTTCATAGTGACAGGCTGCAAAGTGCCTAGATAAAGATGTTCCAGCTTCTCACCACTCAGAACCACCAGTATACTGATCAGCATACCTCTAGTTTTTGGTTTTGGTTCTTGCAAGTGCCTGACCATAAACTTTATAAGATGCATATGGCAGGGGGTGATTAGAAGACGTAAGTGTAAGTAAGTGACAATCTGGTCATACGTGAACACACCACAGCACACAGTGTGAACGGCACAAAACACTTCCTCTGCATTTAACCCATTCACCAAGCGAAGCAGGGGGCAGCTACGAACACAGCGCTCGGGGAGCAGTGTGTGGGGATGGTACCTTGCTCAGGGTACCTGAGTCTTGGGAACCGAACCCAGACTTTCTGATCACAGGGCGAATACCAGCTGCCCCATGTTGATGATATAAGGATAGAAGTAAATTTCCATGATATTTAGGTTAATAAATGGTGTAAATCACAAAAACAGCCTGTTTTACAGCATCCAAAATCACGACAGTATAAACAACATAAAGCTGTCTCTTGAAGAGCTCTTGTTGAAACCACACAATGGCACATATTGTTCAGATGTCTCAGAGAAAGAACAATAATAAATCTTCAGAAAAATCAATAAATCAAATTGATCTTTAATCAAAGATTAAATAATATACTAAACACACTAAAGGCAGTGCCTTTCTAATGTATTAAGTGTGCCATAGTGTACCACAGTTTATGAAATCACAAACTGAACAGAAATGTTAAACATTAATTCAGCTTCACCAGAAGCCCCACTGACTTTTAATGTGAAATTAACAGTGTTACAAAAAGTCAGTTAAGGTCTTTACCAGTCATGCATTTTTATTTTGTTTAAACATGATGGAGATCTTTGACTTCTTGTGCATTTCTGCATTATTGGTCCATGAAATAAAAGTGTTTCTGCACTCAGTACTAATATACTATTGAAGAAATTATGTTTTAATAAAGAAACATTTATATATATATTGACTTTGGGTGATGTCAATTGTTTCTAATATATTTTTTTTTTTGCTATTTATGGTGCAAATTATTTTCAGTTCATACAGAATCGGCTATTTTAAAGATCGTAAGGACTTGGGGCTACAGTAAAAAACTGTATTAACTGTTTCCTGGTGATTCTTTTTCTGTTCAGCCACTCTCAGACAATATTTAAGTTACATGATGAGTACAGCGAGGAGTGGTCCCTTTCATAATGAACATAACTGTAGAGACTGCACTTATTGCTCTATGTTCTAATGTTCTCTTGGAGAGAACTTCTGTGTGACCCTTGTGGCCACTAGATGGAGACTCTGATCTTTTTAATTATGAGGAGCTCTTCCTCTCAGTAAACGTAATCAGGCAGAAGGACATGTTTATCAGAAAGCAGCTTTAAATTAGATCTAGTTATTAATCAAATACCTCTAACTTCTTTTTAATCATTAGTTTATTTGCACAATATATTGTGGCCTAAAAGCAAGCAACATTTCTAAACTTAAGTGAGAATTCACTGCAGTATGAGTAGATTATGTCTCATCTGGTTTTCTTTATGTGCAATATCCTGCATTCTTAATTGTTATATTTATGCAGTTTTTCAGTTTTCTGGCGTGCATTTTTGCTGCTATACAAAAACACCATTCATGCTGCAGAAATAAACTTGCCGCATCTAGTCTGGGGCTGCAAATGAACATGTTTTATGTTTAAAAGGTAGCTTCAGTTAGATATTATATTTTCTGTATATATCAGTTAGATATATTCCCTGTTTTGTCTTTCTCCAAACTAGAAGAAATAAAATACAAAAAATTGCGGTGCCAGCCTAAAGACTGCTGTTTAAGTAGACTGTCCGTTAAATATTTGTTAATAGTAATGAAATGTGTGCTGTCATCCCCCAGATGTAGTAAAAATGGACGTGACTCTGTGCTGTGATGAATAATAGAGGGACTGAAAATGGAAACCTGCCCAAAGTGGACATAAAAAGGCAACTCCAAAAGCCCTTCAGAGCAAAGGCACAGTTTCTAGCCAAACTAGGTCAACCCAAAACTTTTTGACCAGTTTCTGCTCTAGGTTATTCACTGAGGCTCTTCTGAGTGTTTGAGCACTGTACGTTACCTTTGTTTCAATGTGAGTTTTAAGGGGATTGTACCGATTTTCTGCGTAATTCAGTTACTGAGAGTCTAATTCGAGTGTACCGCTGTTGTGAAAGCTAATGACGAAACAAAATTTCAGACACATTTCAGGCATCAGGTGGTCCGTTCATGCCATTTCATGCAAAAGCTATGACAATTTCATGCAACAGCCGTGCGAGGGAGCTTTTACAGACATTAAACGCTTCGGATATCTGGTTGCTATCACCACCAGTTTGGCTTGGTGGGCTTTTACAGAATGAAGCATTTCACATCAATTGATTCTTTATCCACTTATTATTTATTCATTTATTTATTTTTATGTGTGGTTACATGCCAGGTTAGGTGCTTTAAAATGGGTTGTTTTTAAAGATAAGGATAGGTATGAGCTAATATGCAGCAGAAATCTATTTGCATCATTTATGAGAAGAACACTCACAAATCAGGGTCGACGTCTCATTCTTTGCTATCATAAATATGCTGAAATGTCGTGAGACGTGTTACTGGTAAGAGTTTACACAAGTGTAATAGTTTCCCTTTCCCTTTGAATGCAAAGGTGTAACCTCATGATTAGTCTTTACTTTAGATCTTCATCCCAGTATCGGTGGAATACCACTCTGATGAGGCAACACGAAAGAGCTGGGAGCTGGAATTACTGACACCCCCCCTCTTTGAACCAGGGGGCTGCTGAAACTAAATAATGTCACTGTGAACAAAGTGAAGCACGTCAATCACCACAAGGTTTCTGTTTAGCATCAGGAAGGAAATCGTCAGATAAGCATCAGGTAAACAGGCCTTATAAGATAGAAGGATAGATAAAGGATCTACTGTCAACCTCTTGGTGTCAGAAACCACAGCCCACCTTCAGAAGTCTTGTGGAGTCCATGCTTTTCAGAGATGTTTTAGCGACACAAGAAGGACCTTCACAATATCAGGCAGTGGGTTCTGTATAAAACTGAATGAGATGGGAGAAAATTAAGTCCTACATACAAAACCTTTTGGGGATCTATTCTTCTTTTCACCCTCAGGGTTGTCCAAATAAAAGCTCCATTCAGTTTTGTGTAGTTTTGGAAGTATGGAGCATTATACTGGAAGACCAAAATACAACCCAATCTTAGTTTCTGCTAAAGGGAACCAGATTTTTATCTAAAATCTACATATAGCCCATGAGCCTATGGATTATACCACAATTCCCGAGAATTATACCAAGAATTCTGTTTAAGCCTTCAGGCTTCTTAATGGCTTGTTCATCTCTGGTTGTATGAATCCATCTTGTCCTCTTCCTCTTTTACTTTCAACTGTCAAAAAAGGAGAGCTTCATTTTTGTTGCAAGTTACAAGTGGGTTACAAGTAAGACTTGATTATTTATTTCCTTTCCTTTTTCCCTTTCAAGAAACTTCAAAGGCATCAATATATCAAAAAGATGTCTTTGGTCCTTTATTTGTCCATCTTTCAGATCCATGAATAAAAGACAGAGGACAATCTTTGTTTGTAGAGAAAAATTATATTTAAAAACTCCTTTCAAGCGCCTTGTTTCTTTCTTCACAATTTTTTCTCCTTTGTTTTTAATAGATCAGTGTTATAATTTATAAATATCTGTCCTTTTTGGCTATCCTTTATCTACTATATAGTTGTAGTTTTTCAGTAAACAAGCTCCAAACTGCTCCAACGATTCCTTGATAAAGTTTAGCATTTAAAGTAGTGGTGAAGAGGTACATGCAGGGCACTATGAGGCAAATTAGTTCCAAAAGAAAACTTTTTTCCCCCAGATTTACCACTTGTATCATTATCAGTATTATTATAAACTCAGAAAATATGAATAGTTACTGGCCATATTAGATTGTAATAATGATCAATTAACCGTGCTGTAGTTGTATAGTGCTGTATTGTATTGTGCTGTTTAATAAAAAGCCAGAGGGAAAACCAGAAGAAACTTAAGACAAAATACTGAAAAAATAAGATCTAAAAGTAAATATAGACTAAGAAAGTGCTTATAGTTTAATAGAAATAAGTAAATATTATCACCACTGTTTAGCTCCACCCTCTAGGGGATGAGAAAGAGTTGAAGAAGAAGGAGCTGGCCTTTGAAAGGAACGGAGGAATGAATGTGACTTCAGAGTTATAAGGCAATAGAACATTACCTCTAAAGTAGCTTAGCCCAAACAGACCATATAAGAGAAGTTTGAACCATAAAGCTAGCATAACTAAGGATTGGGAGGCAAGCTCACAACACATAAGCCCAGTCCTTCAATGTCTGCATCAAGCAGCAAAGAGCTCATACATGTTCTTTAGTAGCAAAGCAAGGCCATGTTGTGTGCTGTGGTTCAGAGAGCAGGTCTCCAAATCAAAAGAAAGTACAAGAATTGCTGGAGGTTAGAAAGCACATTGCTCGCTCTCTCTCTTTCTCTCTCTCTCTCTCTCTCTCTCTCTCTCTCTCTCTCTCTCTCTCTCTCTCTCTCTCTCTC
>JBBJLR010000037.1:4267148-4291883 GCA_037577145.1 Brachypetersius gabonensis
AACAAACCTTAAATGTATTGTTGATATATATATATTTATATATTTAAATATCTGTAGTTCATACTGTTAAAATATAGATTGTAGCAGATGATTATAGGAGGCCAAAAGTAATAAATAAATAAATAAATAAATAATAAAAACAACAAAATAAATACTATAAAATGCAAAATATCAATGGGTCACACTTTTTTCTTTTATGATAGAAGATGGAATCGTTGATTATCAGAGGAAGAAAAAAAAAAAGGCCTTTGCACCACAGAGCTAATCACTTGGCAACAAGCTGTTAAGAAGTTTTTTTTCTCTTTAAAGAATGCATTCTTGGTTCATCTGTCCAGCAAGCTAAATAGACGGTTGAAGATTTATTTTCCAGGATCCGACAACATTTTTCTTTGCTTTTCTGCTAAAATGAAGCACTCATTCTGCATCTTTTGCCTGACTCCTAAATATATATTTTGAATGTAGCAAAATACTGTACAAGAAAAGAGATACACTATCTGTACATATACACAACGATCTGAATAAGGCAATGCAAAATCAAAGACTTGTTTAACGGACGTTAAAAAAATATGCAGCAGTTCAGCTTCAATAGTAAAATGAGCTGCATGAATATCACTTCAGAGTTCTTCCCTCAGTAAAAACGAACACAGTACATATTTAAGAGGAGAATAAATGTTAATTGAAGCGCTCTGAGGCATTTTATTATAGCATAAACTGATCCCTCTATGTCTGGATTCTTTATTTCAGGTGCAGTGAGATATGGCTGCTTGTGATTTGTTTTAGGTTGCAGTAAATTGAGCGAGTGAATCCGTTAAACAAGCATTATTATTTGTATGGCCTAAAAGGAAATAATGCATCACACAAAAAAAAGGAACACTTTGGAGTTAATGTAACATTCTAAATGGATATTGAAGGACAAACGCTTAAAAGGATTTGAACGTTAACTAAAAGATTTGTGTAAATAAAAAAAAACCAAAACGAAACAAACAGATTTTAGCATTTACTGTACAATGTGGAGTCCAGATCATAAATTGGTGCTATACTTTCCCCACAATGCATTACTTGTAAAGCCAACGGATGTGTTATTGACAGTGAGTCATATATTCAGTCCTTCACACAGTCTCATGACTGCAATCAGCAAATGATAAAAGAGTCAAGCATGACTTGATTAGCTAGTCATACTTCATTTTTTTTTACGTTTTCTTTTTGATATTTTCTCCCTAAAGTGACAATGGAGAAAAATGATAGCCAACGATAATGTTAATATTAATGCCAATTTTTCCTGAATTTCCCCAGTCATTACATAATATTTATAATAATCTAATGAATATATATGCTGTTATAATATCTAGATATGGTAATTGTTATAACTGCACTATAATATACAACAATTGAGTAAACTAATATAAATATATCAACACAGTACATTATATGGTGTAGGATAGATATGTTCGCCCTATAGACTGCACAGAATTTGGATTTTAATTGAAACATGTCATTTGGGATCCGTGTCAGTGCTGGAGTCCAAGAAAATGTTATGCTGGCTGAATATATGGCCCACTGTTATAATGCAGTTTCCTAGCTCTCCATGCTGAAATTAAAGGCACCATTGACATTTTTCTCTGCTTTTGAAATACTGTGACCAGTGCTACATAGTGAATGGCACGTTCTTTTATGATGCAAACACATTTCATACACGTTTTTAATTTATAAAAGACTTTTTTTTTCACTACATCACTAAAATAAAAGTTATAGTTTTTTTTGTTTTACTTATTTCCCTCAAATACTTAATTTATAGAAAATAAATGTTTAGTATTGACTCTGTATAGTTTTTTAGTATCTGGTGTAAGTTTTTTTTTCTTAATCTTTTTCTAAGCGTTGGTATGGTCACTTTTACACAGCAATAGGATTTTGGTTGGCCATTACACTGGCTAGTCTGGTCTGCAGGTCGTCTTGTGGGGAGAGGCGGAGAGCGGGGTTAGTCCTGCTGCTGTCCAAGCCTTCCAGGCTAAGTGGCCCCGTGCCTGTGGCCCCAGCGTTCTGTATGCTGAGGAAGGGTGTGTCCTCGCTCACTCGCTCGTCCTCTGTCTCGCTCTCCAGGCTGCTGCCCTCGGAGCTGCTTCTGCTAGCCGGCTCCTGCTCCTGCTCCTGCTCCTGCGGGCCGGCCTGGGCTGCGGGCTTTGTTCTTTTAGAGCTGTGGCCGGCTGTGGGGCTGTGAGGCTCAGAGGCCGGTGCAGCAGCAGGTGTGCTGTTACACTCCTGTGTGCTCTCATATTGGTCGTCCTCAGTAATGTGCAGAGGGCTGGGCGGGGGGCTCGGGGAATCCAGGCCATGGTTATAGTGGGCGGAGTTACGGAGCTGTTGGGACCGGCTGGGCTCTTGCTCTGTTTTCTCCCGGAGCCGTGGGGGCATGAGGAACAGCAGCGGGCGCTCTTCCTCGCCCACAGGGCTAGTCACCATGGAAGGAACGGGGGTTGCTAGGCTGGAGAGAGGTGCCGACACCTCAGAGGGAGGAGAAGAGGGCGTCGCCGGGGAGAGCAGTTTCACAGGCGACAGGCGGGTCGGTGTTGTCATGGTCGAAACATACCTAACATAGAGAGACCAGACTGATGTCATTTTTTTGGGGAGTGGACACAAAATGTCTACTTTTAGCATATACACTTTGTCTCATTGCTCTTCAGCATCTGAAATCTTTTTTAAAGGGCCCATACACCATTGTTTTCTTTTCTTCCCTGAAGTCCATTTATAATATTTTCTTTAAACATTTCACTCCAACAACTGCTACAGACTACGTGCAATAACTGTCTAACTAATTCAGCAAAAACTGCTTGAGCTGAACGGACAGTTATATGGAAATATGGTAAAGACACCCCAACCATAAACTGAAAATGTTTCTTTTTCCAGCTTTTACACCTTAATACTGATTTAAACCTTAATATGACACAGTCTATTTTAAAAATATGTATTTTTTTTTGGCAGTGTATGATATGGGTCCTTTAAATAATCATCAGTGTTTAATGATGGCTGTAGTGACTGTACCTTTCACTGTATGGAGAGTCTTTGTAGGAATCCACTGTTTCTCTTGAGTTCTTTAGGTAGGCACCTAATTCTCGAGGTCCACCTACACCGTTCAGGCGCCCACGCGGTGTAGGAGTGCCATTCTGACTGTTCTGTGCTGATAACATTACCAGGGCGGCACGACTGTCCGACACAACGCTGTCTGTCTTTCCATTACTCCAACTGTGACACCACACAGAGCACAACATTCAGAGGCATGGCCAAGTACACACTCATTAATCAGGGGTGGCAGAATTACAACAATAGGATCATTTTATGTGCTACTGATTCTGTATATGAGTAGCTAAGGATAAATATGTTTATTTTGTAGTTCAGAGCAGGTTAAACAATCATGCTGATGTTTACACTGGCTCATATGACTCAGGCCTATTACGCAACACTGTTTATCTTCTCTAATGGCTCATTCACGTGCTCATTTTCTACCTCCTTGAAGCCAAACAGTTCATTCTTTATGCTACACAGACATAATGCTTTCCTTCTAAAAATGCTTTTGTGAAAATTCAATATTTGAAGCATCAGCGGCACCATATTAAGAAAAGGCCCACAACCATAAAGTGGGAGCTGCCAAGCTCATCATTCTGCATTTGTCAAGCATCATTATCAGTGAAGCGAGCAGATGTAGCCAAGCGGCAAATGTAAACAGTCTCTGATGATGCTGTTGGTAAGGGAATGATGAGTGGGATGACAGCAAGAAAGCCACTTTAATCCCAGTAGTGATGCTCTCTGACAGCACATTGTGAAACAAGAACGGAGAGTTTTCTATCATTTGACCATGCTAAAGCTCTAGCATTAAGCCATGGTGTACAGTAGTTGTGCACTGACCCTGAGTCAGCAGTTCTGAGAATGCTAAAGCAGCGGAAATGAGAGAGATGCTATACCACTGGCTGGAGGTGTGTGTGACTGCAGTGGACGGCTGAGCGGACGATGTGTATTGGCTTGTAGAAAATGACGTTTCTGTTTCCTTCTCAATCACATGTTGATTGGGGACGGCATTCTTCAACGCATACTGCTGAAATCAGAAGAGCATGAACACTGTACCATCAGGAGGACACTTGCTGGAACACATTTTAAGAGTTCTAGGTTCACTTGCTCTTGAGTATCATTTCAAGAGTCTCTCAAAGACATTAACATTATTTGTGGTCTCACTTTTTCTGATAGAACACAGATTTTGAATCTTTTAATGCATAGTGTCCACAAGCATGGTGGGAATAGTGAGATCAATAACTTCAGAGATGAACCCTTATCATGAGCTCCAACACTCTTAATCCAAGACAGTTGACGGTAACAGGAGTGCAACAATTGTCTCTGCTATTGTGGTCAATAGTGGGGGTTTTTTTCCTCAAAAAGATCTAATCCCGAAGTTCCATATCTGTTTTTAATGTAAAGTTATATTTAGACCAAAAACAAATTTCGTGTTTTTTATACTGTTTGTTTCACTGAAACCAATGAAGCATTAAAATGACTCATTTTATTCAAACACTTCAATTAATAAAGTCTGCAAATTGCGCTTACAAAAAATATACAGTGACTTGCACAAAAGTGCATTTCATCCAATGCCTGATCCAACAGTTGCTAATTTCACTTTTAACTGATTTTGGGTCAGACCACAAGAACACAGCATCTGACACAGATTATGTAACCCGAAAACATTTTAGTGTTAAACATTCAAACACACAGTTGCAGGTTGTGTTAAAGGTCAAATGTGACTGGACACAGATTTATTTTGACAGTATGTTGGGGAAAAACTGCTTACTTTAGTTCTTTTTTTATTCTGCTGGCATAATTAGGATGCTTAATTAGGAGACTTTTCATCTTACATAAAATGGCTGCATGAATAATGTGCCTCAAGAAAAGAACTTTGTTTTGGGGCCGAATATAGTTTTGCTTGTTTTCGAGACTTAATTTTATCCCAAGTAATGGATGATCTCATCTCGAGAGAAGAGAGCAGAGAAATGGGGCTCTAAAAACTGTGCTGACTAGATTAAAGTGATCCTCTGCTTTCCACTAATCAGCAGTCACTTACATTAACTGAGTGCAGTCACTTACATTAACGAGCTGCAGGTTTTCTGGCGGCGGGTGGGAGTTTTGGGGACGCAGCGGGCCGTTGGCCACGCCGGCCATGGCGTTGCGCTCTCGTAAACTCTGCCTCAAGCGGTCATACAGTTTTTTCCTCTGCTTCCTGGACAAACAGACAAACAGCTCTGTTTAAAACCATGCTCTCCCACATCTCACATCTCGCTTTTTTAGTTCAGCTTAGAAACCCCCAACATTGAAACAGTTATAATATGAAAGGAAGGACAAAAAGAATTACTTTGTTTTACAGTAGGCCACCACACACATGATGCCAACGACTAGGAGAGCAATGCAGATGCCTGTTATTGTTAATACGCGTTTCTGATACAGCTCCTCAGCTTCTGGAAAAGAGGACAGAATGTTTTTATTTTTTTACTCCAACACAATCCCTTCACAGCAACAAAATGCCCCATTCAACCTTGACCATTTGTGCAAATGTTTTGGATTGTTAACCATATTTGCACAAATCTCCAAAATTGAACAAGACCATTTACAGCACATTTCCAGGCAAACGAGTTTTTAAATGGTGGGTTTTCTCTGTTACTGGGGAAACAAAGATACATCTGGATGCATATTGATCTCAGGATGCAGTTTTGCTGAGTAGGGAGGGAACACAAGGCAGTGTTAATTCAAGGTAGATTTCGATATCATGTCATCACAAACGACTCTCAATGCATCAGCTACAATGCATTCGTACCAGTCCATGAGTTGCACTACAGGGGACGTCTTAAACATACTAGTAATGCATGCGTTTAGGTTATTTCATTACTCTGTTAAGATTTGGACATTAGGGGACTGTATCAACTGGACCTCTAATATGTGAAATACTTCAACATCTGCTGTAGTGAGGGTTTTCAACATTTACTGGGCAAATTGGCTAGCAGATGCTCCAGTATTGCACATACCTGAGGCTTAAGCAAATGCCTGTAAGAGCAGCAGCACTTGGTCACAGGGTCTTTTACTAGATCAAGCAGCACATGCCAAAAGTGTGTGCTGCAATATTCTTGTCTTTGACTGGTTCCTGTAGTAACTGACAGCTATTTTCAGTACTTAGGGAAAATATTAGATGTCCTGTGAGCAAACCCTGCTGCCACACTGTTCGTATCCTGGTAAAAATAACTGAATTCAGTTTAGGGCTGTCACTATCAGTTATAGTAATAAGTAATCTGCTGATTATTTTGGTGATTGAGTAATTCAAGTTTTTAATAAAGATCAGACAATGACCAAAAAATATGTGCATTGCATTTTAGAGATTCCAAAAAAACTTCAATGGAAAAAGAGGAATCTTTTACAAAGACTTTGGTTTAGACAAATATCAAAGACAAAATTGAAGCTTTCATCGCTTTGCTTTTTTTTCCAAGTAACCGTGACAGCCCTATTTTAGTTAAAAGATGGTAGGCATCCTCTCAAACAGGCACGCAACACAACTGCCAATACGATGTAGAGAAAAACATAAAATACATTGAGTAGGGGAGGAAGGAACCGATGGAAGACAAAAAAAGGGAAGGAACCAAGAAATAACTGGGTGATAAGGCAGAAGTGATGAACCGATGCGAGAAACGAGGAGGGGAGAGAAGCGAAGGACAGAAGGTGATCAGGATATCTGGCACAGCATGCTGAGGGATGGAGGGATGCAGAGGAGGAGAGCAAAGCAAAGACTGAAGGGATCTGCACATACAGCATAACTGCTGAACAATCCGACTAATACTGGTGGGCCAGTGTGCAGGTCTAAGTGTGCGTGTGTGTGTGTGTGTGCACCTTGAACGGAACATGTGAGAAGTCCGCATGAATAATTGAGGACATCCTCCACTGCCATACAGGCTGATGCATCAAACTGCGATGCAGCATTTTGAGGCTTGAAACAATGGAAAGTTCCGAAGAGATTGGACTAAAAAGGTCTCTGTGTTTGAACAACTGGACCGCGGTGAAAAGACTCAATCCAGTAAAGCAGTGTGAAGCGAAATCACATCATCTGTTATGGCTGTATGATCCCTTCATTAGCAAAAGGAAACTGGCTAGAGTCGGAGGGGGAAAAAAGGCTCAAGCTACTAGTCCTACAGAAGTCTGCAAACTAGGAGGAAGGAACAATTCATACCCATAAATTCAATCCCAAGATGTTCTGCCGAGGCAGAAAAGATGACAAAAAGAAAGAAAGTACAGTTGGTTGGAAGTTTGAGCGATAATGTAGTAGTCTACATTGACTGACTACACAAACATTTTACCACAGCGTCATTGCACTACTGTGTATGGAAAAGCAACTACATACACCATACACCTAAGTATCCTTGTTCTTAGCATGGGATAACAACACATTTCAAACAGGCACACATCAATGAGAATCAAGTATTACTTTAGTTCAGAATACCTTGATTGCCTATCATTATGGTTATAATACAATAGCATGCACATGCAAACATCACTGTGCTTGCATCTTAAAAGAGGACTGACCCTCTATCTGAAACACGGGCGGAACCCATGACACTCAACTGGCAACACCACCACGTGTTTCACATGAACATGCTGTTAGGGACATGCATCTTTCACTCAGCTGCACTATTTCAACCCCTGGGTGAGCTGACACCACAGTTTACACCAACACCAAACCGGGAAGCTTTCACTGCTAACAGCCATGCTAGCCAATTCGGTTAATATGTAAGTCAGCATTTAGACCACACATGATGTATGCCATGTATTTATATAACTGTATAATAAAGCTCAGTGCTCTATCTGCAACAAGACGTTATGGAAAGCAACCGCACAAAACTGTGGTTTCAAATAAATTGGAAAAAAGATTTGATTGTGACCGAGAGAAAATGCACAGTGTGGGTTTCCGTACTTATGCTTGAAAATGTAATAAGAGCTGCTTCTCTAACGTTTTTTCTGATGGAACCTGGCTCATGGGTACCTAACTTAGCTGAGTAGAGACTAAATTGTCTGTCTGTGTGATTTCTGTGGAACAAACAAAAACAGAAGCAATCCTGAGTTAACCGGGCTTTTTAGAGATTTTGTTGTCTTTTAATTATCTCTTATTTTCTTCATAGATCTAAAATAAAATGAGCACAACCATTTTTGCTGATACCAGTAAACCTGTGACATCCTTACACTGATACAACTGATTAGCCAACTATCACCCTGGCGCTCGCAGGAGTTTTGCAACAGGCACTTTAACCGGGTTTTTGCTTTGATCTCAGCAGGTTCCCTGAGGTCAGCAGCAAAACTAACATCTGACAGGTGTTAATTGATAACCATGCACTGTTTTTCAGAGGCAGTCTTATTTACTGATGTCAAAGTCTAGCCTCATTGCTAAGGAAGCCCCAGTGCTGTGTCTGCCATCCTGACTGTAAGCCAATGAGCTTCTGATGCTAAGTCAATCAAAGGCACGGAGGCTAATGCAGCAATAAGAGTTGCTGAGAGTGGCCTGCTTTTGCAGACAGTCGACAAATAAAGCTCTACTGCCATGCTGATGCAGCAGATGCTCTGCTTGTCCTCCCCAGACTCTAACACATTCCTGGAATGGTGTAGAGAAAAAAAAAAAGAATGCTCTAGCCGTAGGAGGGCAGGCATAAAATTAATATAACAAATGACTGCAGGCACAGCAATTAACTCTGGTTCAGGTTGATGATGGCTACTTAACACCTTTTTGCACTTACTGACACTTCGCCAGTTCCAAATGTCTGTTTTGCAGAGCAGACAAGTAGGTTTTAAAAAAGTGGAGCAGAGATGAGAATGTCTTTAAACGATGCATTTCTTTAAACGAGCAGTGATCCAGAAAAGTGTGCTTTTAGGTTAGGTATTGAATGGTGGACGGGGGTTTAATCCCTGCAGCCCTTTGCTCTTCCAATCCACTTCAAAGGGAGGCGTTTTTAAAAGGATCTGTTCAGGTTTATGATGGGTGTGTTATCTAGAATGACTGGCCCTCACAACTTTGTTTTTGCTCCGTATGGGAGACAACAGCTCTGTGTGTTTAAGCACCTGACAGCACAGAATGATTCATTTGCTAGGTGATGGATGTGATGTCACACAGCTACAAAGCTCTAGGAAATTTGTCGACAATACTACGAACTTAATGATTTACTTTTGGGAAGCCTGGATTAGCTCAAAGAGACCCGGAGGCCCCTTTACCCCTGCACATTTGTTTTCTTTTATTTTGCCCTTACATACCCACTACAAGTCAGGGTTGGGAAGCTACACCCTGTCCCTCCATCAGCTGAGCCAAGGAGGCCCTGTGCTAATAGTTGCGCTGGTGAGAAGGTTAGCTCACTAAGAATCTTGTTCTCATCTTGTTATATATATATATTATCCGTAACGCAACAAAAAAACAATTCTGGAGTAGTATTAGGATTCTGACTCATATATGATACTACCAGTTGATTTTGTTTTCTAGTTTTTAATGAATGGACTGCAATGTCAGAACAGGACGTGTAACAGAAATGGACCTCCAGCAGTCTGGACACTAGCCTACCAAAAACCGACAGAGACTAAACTGTTGTCAAGGTGGGGCTGGAGATAACTCACTCATTTTAGACACCAACTGGCTCCCAGTGAACACCTAGTGAAATAATCTCTTAAACAGTAACCAAACTTTCTTTGAAAGCCTCTGAAAGTGAGTCACTCAGACTGAATTATATTTCTATCCTCTCCCTGTCTACTCAGGCTAGTAATCCAATATAACACAAATTAGGTTAAATAAGGCTAAACATGCAAGGAGTAGGCATGATAAAAGATGCACAACAGAACCCCAAAACAGCACAAAATCCCCCTGATCTGCCTACAAGGAAAACAAAACGAAGCAATAGGAAGTAGCGTTGATTGAGCATGCTCCAATCCAAGCACAGACAGGAAAAGGAAATAGACGTACTGTAGAAGCTGGGCGTTACGTAGGTTTGGCAGCGATCACCAGTAAAGTCATTTGGGCACCTGAGAGGGAAACAAAAAAGTCATAGAGAGAAGAGAGAAGAGAGAGAGGAAGTGAGTTGATACCCATAAGTTCTCCCCGTGCCCACGAGCATCTCTGGTGTTGTCTGCAAAACGTCTCACAAACATTAAACATGTTTGTTAAATCACACTCCTCCCAGCTAGAACCCAAACCACAGTCCCAGAGTAACAACTAGATGGGGCGAGATTAATTTCCAAGCAATTGGATTAAATTCCAGGCAACTGAACCCCCATAGCCCCTCCAAAAAAAAGGATTAAACAAATTAGAATGCAGTGTCATCACCATGCGGACAAAATTGTGCAATCATCAACTGTTCCGAATCTCCGGTGACAGCATCCCGGCTTTAGAGAGCTGTAATGTTCGCTTTAATTTAGCAAGAGCAGCGATTAGTGGCTTGGAGAGCCTTGTGCCACACACATTCCCACACCTGTCCACATCTAATGAGTAAGGGGGGGACAGATGGATAAGCCTGGTGGGTTTGGACCTATGGAGACTGTGATTAGGGAAACGAGCAGGGAAAGAGAGAGAGAGAGGGAAAGCAGAAAAAACACCAGCTATGCAGCATGCGCTTGGGGGAGGTTCAGTGACTGCACATACGTTTTTGGTCTATGACTCTCACAGGCTCTGTGCTTTGACAGCGGTCCCCTGAGAATCCTGGGGGGCACCTGGGGAAGGGGGAGGGGGGGGGGGTAGAGGGATGAGCACAAGACATAAACGTCCACACACATCACAACACAAACACATTTAACAGGACAACAAGGCAAGACAACAGAGAGGTGCACAGGTTATCACAGTTTTTCCACCGGAAAGTTTTATTTTTATACTTATAGCCTGCCTTCCTTTAATACTGGCAACAACTGAAGAACCTATACTACTGTCCCAAAGGGGTTCGTTGCCAAGGGAGTTCTTAGGAGCAATGGTAAGGAAGAATTACTTTTGGAAGAACCCTAAAAACATTACAAAGGAGGCTTTTTTATTTAAAAAAAATAAGGAAACTTTGTTTTAAGGAAGTTTTTTTTTAACGAAAATAAACAACTCCATAAACAAGTCAATATTTATAATAAGAATGCTATTCTGCCTGATTTGCAAAGCACTACTGCACTAGCTTTGTTTGCGCAATATTCTCCATACAGGCTTTTTCAAGGATTCAGCCAGGCTTACTGCTGGACTTCCTTTGTGCCTTTTTAGGCCTCAGCTGACCACTGGCTCGATTTGGCATGCACTGGCCTTGCTTGTTCAGCTATTATGTTACCGTGTTTATAAGAGGGTCATTTTTGGACATGGTCTAAAAGCTCAAGGAACAGGACATGGCTGGTTTTGAGGGAATGATTGCAGTTCCAGGTCTGTGGTCCTCTTTTAAGTTTCAGATGGCATTAAAGAAGAAAGTTCGGGGCCAAGAGCGCCTTGTTCCGATCCGGAGCTTTCAAGAGGCCATCTGCTCTCTGATGACAGAGGAAGGGGGCTTTCTAAGCTCAGATGAAGTGGATCTAGTGGTGTGACAGGCATGGCCTCCGAGCCTTTACAGCTGTGGAACTTACAGGATTATAACAGCTGGAAAAACTGAGTCTCTCCACACAGAGAGTGAGGGGGAAAAAAATAGAGACCGAGAGAAAACTGTTGTTGAGAACTGAGAGAGAGCGTTTAGATTTGAATGACTAGCATTAAAAAATGAAAGTGACATGAGACCTCTTGAACTTCCTTATGAAAATACTTCAAGACGCTGTGCGATGACACAATCGCAGGCACACAAAAGTGGTTCTCTGTCAGGGTAAGAGGAGTGCGTCTTTCTCTACGCATCCTGTGTGTCAGGGTTCATCTCCTGACACGTCTGTTTCAGACTATTGAGATACTCGCAGCTCTCTCTCTCTCTCTTTGATCCCTGGAGACCCAGTCAGCCTGCATGCTGCTTCTGTACAATACAGACATACAGGGAAAGAGAAACTGAGATGAAGGGAGAGAGAGAGAGAGAGAGAGAGAGCAATACGGGTGGGCAATACTGGAAAAAATATTCAGTTTAAACAGGCTACTTGGGCTAAGCCCTCCTTCTACAATGCTACAATTACTAGAAGCGGTTTTATAGATTGTTGTAGTTCTACAAGCACTCCTATCAATACGTTAACAGTTACAGTAGGGCTAATACACCTCTAGCTGAAGATGTAGATTCACACAGTCTATGATTCCATGTAAATTTCATTTTTTTATTTGGACTATTTTTTAGGCTCTGCCTCCTTACAGTCTGCGGTCAGTACTGATAACAGTCCTGTCCAATATTATACCACTGTGCATACATTATACCACTGTGTATACACAGTACTATTCCCCTGTACATTTTATAATACTCCCAGTTGTTTAGCATTCTAGAAGTAATTGCTAAAAGCACATAGTGACAATCACACAACATGTTGCCCACCCCGAGAGACAGATGGAAATGAATGACAGAGACAGACACGCTTCTCCTCTCACTGGCTGCGCCCTGCAGTGCTTGCGGAGCTGAAGAGCAGACAGCAGCAGTGTTTTTCTGCTTAGTCACTGAAGTATTTAAGATGAAACTCAATCTTTCGGTAGACGCTAAAAGTCCCTCTTATGTATTGGATGGCCCTGAGCCAAAGTGTCTCCTTGGCAATGTCAATAGAGGTGCTGTACAGGGCTGCAGACGTCAGAAGTTTTTCCTTAATGATGTTAATGGCTCCATGCTTCTGCAAATTACTGATAAAGCAAAACGTGTGAAAGGCTGAGGAGTCAGCACACACATTCTAGCTACATGTGTAAGACATTCAACATGATGGACGTTGGAAATGAGAAGAACGGAGGAATAAAGTGACTAATTCAATTCCAGTGTGCACCAAATTTGTGAGCATGGTGATACAGCAGAGACTGATATCCACTGCTAATGAAAGGATGCTCAACCTGTTCACCAGCCTGCACCGTTGACTCTCTCACACACTTTTGTTTTACTGCAGTGCTTTGACTTTTTACTGCAGTGCTTTGCCTTCTTGGATTGTCTCATGTCTGCACTTCCAAGCACAGCACGCCACATTTCCACCGCTGTGATCTTCTCTGCAGCTTAGTAGGGTGCTTTTGTTCAAGGGGTGTTTTGTTTAAAATAAAGGAAAGAAAAACAAAAAAAAAAGTAGAGCAACAGCTGGGCTCTGAGCACTCCACTTCTGAGCGATTTGCGCATGCAGACAATGCCTTCGCTCCTACTGGATTTTACAATTCCCCACGGCTTAAGATGAGAGGATCCAAAACTTCACGTGGAGCTTTGAAAGAGCTCAATGACGTTAAGTGTCACAAAAGAGTCGTCGCTGGAATTTCAGAGGATGGTAATATAAATATGTATCAAGCCAGACTCTAAAATAAGTGAGCCAAAACACTATATAAGCCATGGTGTCAGAATGTTAATCGAATATTTCTAACACTCGTTTACTACAGGCCTTCATAACTTTTGCTGCAGCAACTATTAAACTAACATGGGAGTTATAGGATTTTGAACTACGGTGTGCACCCACATGCAGGCTTTTAGGGTTGAATAGGTTATGGTTATTTGCAACGTCCTACCTGCAGAGGTGTTTGATGCTGTTGGGTGTAACTTCCAGATAAAAGCACTCTCCTCCGTTTACACAGTAGTTCTTCTGCTTTTCGTCGCAAGGGGTCACGTGGCTGGACGTCTTGGCCGAGGGAGTGGTGCTGGTGGCAGCTGAGGGTAGAAACAGGACAAATTAGCAAAGAACGAATTTGGATCGGTTTGAATTCATTTGCGTTTTTTAAAGATGTCCCAACACAGCTTTACATACCCCTTTTTAACAAAACTTCACAAGTTTACATTGACCAATACATTTAGTACTGAAGCCTCCAGCTATTGGACTATGAAAAATGGAGGCAGATGATGTCCTTCGCACATCTACACGCGACCTGCTGTCTGCCCTGCACACACACAGTGCAGAACTGATACCCACATTGTGTTTGATCCAATCGTCCTTCACTGTTGCAAAATACCAGAGGAATATTAGCGAAATATGAGCTAGCACACGCTGCACTGACAAGGCATTTTGGTTTATTGATGCAGCCTAAATCAATGCATGCTGCTCACCTTGAATCCCAAATACCCCTGCCTGGAATGATACATTAGCTATTTATGCTAAGTTGAGAAGCTAGTAACTGAAACAAAGAAGCACTTAAAGGCTGCACGGCCGCAGCAATGCCAAACGCTGTACACCGTTCACTGCAATAAAATCAGACGTTCTCTTAACAGTAGGACTAATCAGTAAGAATTAGATCAAATTGCCTTTGATTTTTCCAGAATGTGACCTCAGAAGACTCACATTCCACAAATTACAAAGCACTGATAAAAGCCTTAAAGATATGATTTAAAAACGTAACCACAATAGAAAAGTTCATACCACGTCCTAGTTTAACAAGTTCAGCAGACTGACTACACTTTAAACTCAAGTGCACCAAGACCTATTCAAATCCAAGTGAAAGAAAGCAGCGAGGCACTACCTGTGACCTTTCGGTTATGTCTGGACATGTGGAGCCGCATGTCTTCTCTGCTGCCCACTGTCTGTGCGGTCAGGATCAAAAGTCCAGCCCACTCCGCCTTCTTCACTGCAACCTGCTACCCGCCTTCCTCACTGCTATAAGTGCAAACTCAATGCTCATCAACATTTTAAACAAGCCCTTTCCGCCTCGGGCTCTCTACCTCACTCCCACACGTCACACCTGGCACAGGCACACTCAGACACCGCCAATGCAGATGTAAGCAGAGACGTCACAGCGAACATCCCAGGGAAATGAGTTTGCGTCTCAGCCATTAAAAAAGGACAAATATTTATGCGCGGCAGTGCCGGACGTGTGGCCTTCAATGAACAAGCCCACTTCCTGTCAATCTACACACTCACATAGATGTTCTTTCTCAAAGCGGACGTGATCAGGGACAAGAAAATGACACGGTGCAGCTGTGAGCAGATGCTGAATCCACCCACTTGATCATCAGCTGTGTGACTCTACATAGCAATTGACCGATTAAGCACTGGTTTTAAGATGAGACTAATTCTAGCAGGATCTGGGAGCGTGAACATTGATGCCTATCAGTAACGGTCTCTTACATCATGTTCCCTCCGAGCTTGGCCTAGCGTACCTCATCTGACGGCCCCTGGCCATACTGCTCATTTCCCAGTAAGGATGTGCGTGAGCTGAAGGTGAATGATCCAGTTTGCGAATATCGTAAAGGTGGGTGATATGATACTCAGAATTTTCATGGCAAATCACAAATTGTATTTTGAGTAGGAATAAATGGTATGGAAAAAAATATCAATATAAAAAATATAAAAATATCAATTTTTTACACGCTATACTTTTTTCTGGTATCTGACAAGCATGCAGTGCCGCATTTTTCAAATACTATGAAAAACTATGAATACGGATTTTGAATCAATGTCTCACTGCCTCAAATCAGACTAAACAAGACTAATTAGTAAGTCAGTGTTGCTTAAAACATCCACAATATGCTCACAAAAGCATACTGAAGCATTTTGTAGGATAATTTGTCACCATAATGTGTTGGCTTTAATTGTGAATGCTTACAGAATCTAGGTCCCTTTTGTCCATGAACTAAAAACCATATGTTTGGAACTAAGTATAACTTTGGTCAATTTTGGCCTCACTGCACCACCCTAGAACATCACCTCCGTTTGTGCTGATGCCTGAATAGTGCAGCGCCATGTTTCCTTTCTGAGAGACAATCAGTTTAGCTTGGAAATTGCAGCCCAAATCCAGCAATGAAATCATAGGTCAGAGACCCCATCAGGTAACCGCTGAGGTGGTACAGACAAGAGCTATCAGTCAAATTCAATCTCTGTGGTATGTAACGCTGTTTTTCTAGACAACCAACATTTGGTTGAATAATTGACAGTGCAACAGATTGCTTTTGTCTCCATAACCTAATTATTGTCTTTCGCTCCCATTAAACCTACTGGATCAGAGATCAGAGGCTGTCACGGATCATCATTCAGGGCCCAACAGCTTTCTGTGGCTTTAAAAAAAAGATTCGAAATAGATTAGCACATGGCCAAATCACAACAGCAACACATAAAAGGAGAGGTACTGGGTGGAGTGACAAGCGATTCAGTTAAAGCAAAAAAGTCTAAAACAAAAACTATTCAGATCATGCGAAGCTTTTTGCAACTCGTCTCTCAACTGCCAGACACTTAAACAAAGTCAAACTGCCACCATAACAGCAGGGGAGGTGGACTCTTTTCAAGGTGGGGAACAGAGCATCCGAACCATTCAGCTCACGTATGAATGTGCTTCAATGTGGTCAAAGCACAGCCACCTCCCCTGAAGATGCCACTGCAACTTATGAGTGATGGCTCAAAAGGAGAAAGGTGAAAAATCAAATTCCAAGGTTTAACCTTCATTTTCTTCAGCCCGTTCCTTGGAGATGTCGGTCTGAGCCTGACTATGACCAATAAGGCATAAAGTAAACGCCACCTGAGTAAGTGGCCTGAAAATGATTTTCTTAAGTTGAATGTTTTTGCTGCAGCTCTTAACCAGCACTGCTTTTTTAATTTAAAGATTAGGAGAGATGTCTGTGGGAGGTCAGTCCAGGCTAAATTTGAGGTAGGTTTTGGGTTTCAATGCAGCGGAGCTGAGCTTCACTGTTTTTTTTTTTTGGACTGTAGATGGAGGCTCTGCTGGCTGGCTCGATCGATTTGGGTCCATTTCATTTTTTTGCTGGTGGAAAGAAACCCAAGAGCAGACAGCGCATGATGGTGCAGTGCCAACAGTCTCTGGCTTCCTCCTACTTCTCCTCCTCCCCCTCCTCCTCCTCCTCCTCCTCCCCCTCCTCCTCCACCACCAGCTCTCCTGCATTTGCTAGGCCAGCGTTTTCCTGCGGCATTCTGCTTGTGCAAACGCAGCCCGGCCTGAGAGCACTCAAGGGCAAAGCCAGCACTGCAGCAGACGACTGAACACCAGATCTGTTCCACCGGGACAGAAATCTAGCACTAAACAACCAGACCATGTTCGGCCTAACGGGGCCATGACTAGCGTATTCACTCCAAGCCGTTATAGGGCTGGCACTAAAGCAACCCATTAACTCAAGACTGGTGAGAAAAAACGACTTTACGCCATTTACGTGTGTGTGCATAAAAGAAAACACAAGGTATTTCTTTAATTAGATAAAAGTACATATATTTTTAATTATGATGAAAATAAAATATACACAAATGAATCACCAACACTGTGAATAAGCTGAATAGGGTGTGTTTTTCTGAAGTTCACAGCCCTGCTCCTGGAAATCTAGCACCCTGGACCATTTGACTCCAGTTCTAATCAAACACACCTGATCAAGGTAGTGAAGGCCTTTAAAGGCATTTGAATATCAGTTGGTAGAACTGCCCCCACCCCCCAATCCTCTGCACTAGTTAAACCAGAGAAAAACCTTCAGAACGCCGATATTCTTGAATTAAACTGCATGGTAAATTCACATTGCAGTTTTTCTATGATTAATTGTAAAGCTTTGCCTAAACATTTAATAAGAATGATAGTAAAAAAAAGACAGGAAATCCGTTTTGTGCACCGTACAGCAGGATGAATATAAATTTGAGAATATATGATTGGGGAATCGATTTTCAAGCAAATATTAATATTCTATTCACACCCATCCTCCTAAAGTGCTGGCCTTGTGCTGACTGATTATAATTCACTTTGCTCTTTAAGACAGGCGTTTGCTGTCTCTGAGATCTTCTGAAATGTTCTCCAAGTGTCACCCTGAATCATTACATCTTAAGTTATTACTGCAGGCAGTTCTGCACTCAACCACTCTTGCAACTCATGGGAAATTAAAGGTGTTCATGACAGAACTGACACTGTTAATGTACATGATGGGAAGCTTATATTCTGGCTATCTTCTGGATGTGAAACCTAAAAGACTGCTGTCAATCACCAAAGTACACAAAAATGTGAGGGTACAGTGACTTGGGTGTGTAATACAAGATAGAACATGGGCACCAGCAGCGAGGAGATAACATTTGCTACGTTCTTGGTTCTCATATCCAGAAAGGCCACAGTTTAAATAGTCTTTTAATATGCTATTTTCATAGCATGTATTGAACTGGTGTCTAGCAAAGATACAAAGATTAGTCAACAAAAAATGACTATACTTATTATAATACAGTGCACTTTAATTTCTCATCCTGTTTTAGAAATAAAACAATTTGATCCCGTATGTGAACGAGTTTCAAAATGAATCCTTCACTCCCTAGTCCACGTGCCCATATGTGGAGACTAAGCAACAAAAACAGCCTATTTTGAATTGACTTATTCCAGGATGCCACAAAAATCGAGGCATTTATATGTATTGGTCTATTCGGTTTAGCCCTGACTTTTCATGACATATTAAGTAGTATTTTAGCCTGTACTGCTCTTTGAACAAGGCTTTTGCAGGGCAGTCAATTAAAACAGACCTCATTTACATATATAAGTGCTAAAGGCCCAATAGCAATAGTTTGTTTCAGTCCAAGAGATAAAGCAGGTCTAGAAAATAGTATTTTAAAAACACAACATAAAATCATAGACTTAAAAAACATACATACAACAGACTGAATGCACTACATGGTGTACAGGCCGATGTGGTTTCTATTGCAGCACAAAAAATATATATATCACTTGTTGCAGTAACTAACAATAACTCACTATGAATATAGGCAGCAAAGGAAGGGAAGCCTAAGAAGGAACAGCAATTAGATGAGTCCATTAATGGATCAATAGCCTATAGGATAATCGAGTATATATCAGTAATCATTAGTTACAGCTATGTTTATCAGTCTTAGTTTGTGTCCTCTGGTCAGGAGTCTCCTGAAGGTCCATCAGATGGTGCAACTGCTCTAGACCAGCAATCAACTGACACAGCGAGTCAGGGGTGTCAGATGATTAATTTCACACGTTCTCAGCCAGAAGAAGCCACAGCATCTGTGTATGAACCCATGGAGAGTAAGGACGCCCACTCAGTGCAGTCGCCAGGTCGGAAAGGTGTGCTTCACACAGCTCTTGAGCAACTGCAGGCACGCGTCAGGAACCACACTGCAGGCTCCAGACTGTGTGGAAGGAGTGGGCACGCTCAGCGGAAAGGCGGGTTTGTTTTTAAAGCCAAGTAAGGAAATAACTTCCTGTAGAGCCGGTGGGCCTGGAAGCCACATCCTCCATTTCACTAAATTGCTCCTCTAAGTACGCAGTTTAAATGCTGTGCTGGCTCGCATTTAAAAATACAGCAAGAGGAAGCAGGCTGCAATCACTTTTGATCCTCATAAAAAGGCACTCCAAACACCCAAAGGGGTGTCCTCTGATCATGCTAAAACAGCATTAAAACCCTTCCAGACTTTATTTGCATATGCATATTCTCTTCATCCACAGCGTGGTGATAGGGAAAGACGTCAGCAGGATTAACATTAAACGCTCTCCTAGGTGAAGCGTTTAATATTTATAAGAGCGGTAGGCAACATGACTATAATGTAATATCGCAATATTTCACAGGGGAAAAGGATATTGCTGAAATGCTGACCTTGAATAGCTCAGCAGACCTTACTGTGGTTCTCACTATACTTCATTCGGGTCTCACGTTTGTCAGTATTAGACAAAAAAAGGGAGACATGAGATGCCAAAAAATTATAGCTTGAAAACTGAGAAAGCTCATTTATGCTGCTAGTCTTGGATCACAAATTGTTGAGATTCCTGTCTTTGGTTTAGTTAACAGATGAACATAACACATATCAAACATATCTTCCCATCGGACTACTTTCTAGAAGGTCCGATGTTGTAGAAATTGTAGATGATACCTCTGGTATACCTCTGAAAAGCATATCATGAGGTCATTTATTGTGATAACAATACTGTTATATTGCCCAGAACCCTTGGCTGAAGACCTGCATATTGAGGCAATACTTCGATTAACACCTCATTGCATTATTTCTCTTCAATCCTCTGCACTTTGTCTACTTAAAATAAACAGCACTTATTTAACTCCCCTCCATGTTTACATAGGTTCTGGCATATTTCTTGCTCATAGGTAATAGACCTCTACTGTTTGCATTTTTTATAAGTCGCTCTGGATAAATGTCTGCTAATTGAGTACTTGTAAACAATTAAAATCCCTTAAGCAAACTCAAATACAGCACTTCATAAAACTAAACCAAAACCTCATAAACAAAATCAAGAAATCACTTTGGAAGGACAAGCTATGGCTCATAACAATGTAATGTTTTCCAGTTTTAAATGCTATCAGCTACAACGTGAAGCATAGAAAAGTGCAAAAAGCACATGATTTTGTACTAAGGGACCGAATATGGGCCCCCAAGCACTCCAGTCCCAAATTACATGCTTGCTGGAGCAGCAGGGAGTGTGCGTGTTTGATCTCTGAGAGGGTGTCCTGCAGGCTACAGGTTATAACTAGAGGAGCGGCAGGCGGAGGAAGCATCTGTTTTAATCAGGACACTCATATAAACTGCTAATTACTCTCTCCACTCTGCTCTGCTCTGCCATGGTCACAATGGACACACAGTGCAGCACCGGACTGCAACAGGGACCTGTGACAGCTGGTACCAGGGAATTGCTTTTATTCCCTGACACCTAGGAAATTCAGGACCTACTTTTTTGTTTGTCCATGGGGAGTAATTTGCCAGGACAAAATGATCTTAACATCACGTACAGCAATACTCGGTTCAGGCAGTTGGGTCTGGTATGAAATATAACCTGCTTGTAAATAAATGTGTAGCAAATCACTAAGGTCACATGCTATTTACAGTTATTACTTTAATACTTGTTTTTTTTTAATACCAGTGTCACAGAAAAGATGCAGTATGTTAATGAGACCCCAAACTAATCAGAGTGCTATTTGCTACTTAACCTGATCAGTCACATACTCACACAAATACTTGATACTAAAATCATACTACGCCAAAAAGCAAAAGACACTTAACACGGAACACCAAATGTTTTCTGGGTTTAAAATAATAAAACATCTGATTTAAATTTCTGAGTCAATACAAAGCTCAAAGTGCAGGCAAACCACAATGTAGACTTGGTGCTAGCTTATTTAAATCAATAACTGAAAGCACTGAAATGCAGCATACTGACATTTTGTCAGATTGCAGGTTGACAAAAATTGCCTTTCAGTAGTTTTTGCAACTCTGCATTGATTATGTTGCAAGACATATTGCTCAATGTGTAGTAATTTTAATTTGTCTGTATCGTGCAGCACTACTAGCACCAACAATCAACAGTAAAACTACTCAAAACGATTTTCATTTATTTTCCAGTGATACTGATTCTATGGAAACACTGCAGTAATTGTGGCCAGAGGAAGAGACTCCAGAGGCACTGCTCAAATTGCAATCTGCCAAGTTATTAGTAATGAATGGAATTGCTTGCCCTGATTCTGCCCTCTCCGGTGCTTTTTTCCCTGGTATCTGCATCCATTACCCCAAATTTATAATTCATTACTATAACTAATCTGGCACATATGAAAATCAACAAGCAAGTAACATATGTGTGTGTGTGATGGATTATTACTAGGTTGCTATTGAGAGCTCCAGGGTCATACGAACCAACCGCTCATATCATTACAACCCATTTCATCAGTTCAAACATGTACAAAAGTTAGACACGACTATCATCAGCTATTAATTGAATTAATTCACTCACTGTTTTTGTTGCTATATAAGAGGGTAGATAATCTGTAGACTGACAGATTCATTTGTAAGAACAGCAGGAACGACCTGCACTGCAGTCAACTGTATAATTATAGCCCTGTGGTAAATTACATAGCAGTGTAGCGGTAAGTGTTCCGTCATTCCACAAAGCAGCAAAATAAAGAACACTTTGAAGATCTGATAATTAAAACGTGTGCAGCTAAGACGCTAGCCCTTGATGTGTATTGATTAGCCCGAAAATATTCCTGGCCTGCTGGTGTGAGTGGGCAACTTTGCAGCATAAAGGAATCAAAGTAGTCTGCATAGACAAAAAGAGCATATCCATTACAGAGAAAATCACTAATGCTCTGCAAATGGCAGTCCGCATTGTCGCTTTAGTCCGGCTCCTCTCTATCCCCGCCTGCCATTTGAGTTCAATCCCCTGCACCTCTGAGGGAGAGGATTGAGGGAAATCGCTCTGAGGCAGCTGCTTGGAGGTGCGGTGAGCTGCCATCTCTGCACGATGTGGCTGAAAGGCTCTAAACCGATCAGGTAGGGGAGAAAGACACATGCTCTGGTTATCTGCCATTGCGGCTGCTTTACATTCACAATCTCAACCCACAGCTTCCGGTGGCTTGAGATGTGTGATGCTGTGAAGAATCCCCCAGAAGTACAGCCTGTTGTTCACCTTGCAGATTAAAAAGGCACACGGCTGGATCTGAGGACTCGCACTCAACAGGATTTGCCATATTCCCGCCCATTTTCACCCACTCAGACTGACTGTGCTTCTTTTACGCCCAGGGGCAAACAAGGTAACCAGTGCAACAAAACTAAAGACAACATCCCACTTTCTGACGGTCTGTTAATGTTGTGTGGATGCATAATCAACCTGTCCGCGCTCTGCCCACAAATGCATTCTTTAAAAGCGAACTTCGGTAGAACAAACTAAAAAAGCCACTTAACCGAAGTGCGTACACATGGACGTGGGAGAGCCCATCAGAATTCAAGCTGAGGCCAGTTAAACAAGCCAAAGACAAATGTGTGGGTGGAGGCTGTGACTATGAAAACAACAAATACCTTGCTCCTATGCTACCGTTAACTCGATTACACAACAAAACTACACCCGATCCACCCCTAAAATCAAAATGAGTAATATTTTAAATATAGGTACGTTTCTCTACAATGCATGGTTTTCCTATGAATCCCTGTCCTTACGGATTTATGCAGAAATTTCGGTGGAATTCTCCTTTCGCAGTCTATAGTTGCAGGACACAGCAGGCACACTTTTGATATCTGAAGATTGCTTATGCATCAAAGGATAACTAAAGATAAATAATTGAAGATCATCTTGTTGTTTACCTTTAAATATCTTCACAGCTGGTTTCCTGTACATGGACCTAGACTTCAATTGTGATGCCAGTGGTGAGTCACAAGTGAAAATCGTTTTTTCATTCAGCCTTGGGTCTAATCTGGGTCTAGGAAATGGCTCTGGGAAATGTGTTTGCGTATTAGTTTTCACTTCAGCTCCTTACTTTCCTAGCTGCGTAACCTACATATCAGCTTTACAGTAGCTGAATAAATAATAGTAGATACTGAATAAACAAAACAGGACTGTAATAAGCTTTGAGGCATTAGGGAACAATCAACACCATCATTAGTAAAAGCCCATAAAAGGTGCCTACGGTCCGTTTATTTTGGGATTAAAACTATTCTAAGCCCTCATTACTTAACACATAGCGCTTAATACATATTTAATGCTTGACTCCAAAGAAACAAGAAGGAAAAATGAGGAAAGTGTGACACCGGGCACGGATTAGTTGATGAGTGTTTCACACAATAGAGTTGAAATCGCTGCATGCGTGGGCTGAGCTAGCATCCCATTAATGGAGCTGAGCATTAGCACGCAGCAAGCAGGAGCCTCCAATACACACAGTTCTTGGTAATGGATACCAATGCACATACAGGCACTGGGCAAAATATATGTAAACTTTCTTTAAAGGATAGTAGATGAACGTAGAAGTTGAATGAATGTGGAATGAATGTAGAAGATCAACATAATCTGAGGGATAGAGCACAATAGCATCAGAACAAAATCTAAGAATGACACACCAAGGAGAATTATATATGGAAACAACTGGGTCTCCTGCTGCTTTCAGCTCCAGCAATAGAGGTACAATCACCATAGTACACACGCAGTGACCTGAAACTGTCATCAGTGTCATTATTCTCTGTGGAGTAATGAACATGTTTCCAGCCAAAGGTTTTATCCGGCCCAAATACACAAAGCCTTAGTCTGAAGTGGGCATTAAATTATTTAAACATTTACATTATTTTTTATAATAACATGAAACATAACAGGCCACAAAACATTTTTTTATGTAAATCTAGGGAGAAGCATGGATTTTTAAAGGCACATCTCTAATGCAATTACTCTACACTGCTACTGTAGGCAAGAGGCTAAATTCAATATGTCAACTATGACAGTAGACAGATATGAATGCAATGCGGGTCAGATGTGTAAGTGTATGAGAAATTAGTGCTGTTTCAGCTGCCTCAGATGCTCGTTTTTTTCATTCCAGGCATCTGGCCTAGTTTGTCAATGAAGTAGAACTTAAAGCGGAAATGTACTGTTATGCAGTGGCTAAACTAACAATTCTCACTTTGTTTTAATGAGATTTTTGCCTGTAAAGTCCTGTAAAGCTTGTGCAGCCATGCAACAGAAGACACTAAAGAACACATTTGTGGGTTAAGCCTGGATAAGTCAATTAGATGCTTTGTTTGGAGCTTTATAAATGGTATACCCCCTACTTCGCAATTTCATTCAGGGGATATTTTAAGCTCTTCTGAAATGGAGCAGACAACTTTGAAACGTGGCGATGTATGTATGCTGTGCAGTGTTGGGAGTAATGCGTTACAAAAGTAATGTATTACAGTAACGTATTACTTTTTGCTGTAACGCAGTAGTGT
>JBBJLR010000037.1:4296100-4313128 GCA_037577145.1 Brachypetersius gabonensis
ACAAACACACACACACACACACACACACACACACACACACTCACAGAGGGTCGGTTGAGGTATACACCCTCAAACTCAACCAGCAGGGGCCCTGACATGAAGGGGTTTGTCAGCTAATTCTTTCCCACAACTGATGGAATTATTTGATGAGACCAGACCAATGTTGGGTAAATTAGAGGTATTCTATATTATAAAGCTAAATAACGTGATACTGCTCAATTGCTCCCATTCGTATGGAGGCTGAATAGACGTCCTCCTCATCGTGGGTTTTTCCTTTTGGACAGTGTTGATTTTTATCTCTAGGCCCCTCTGTAGATTTTTCATTGTAAGTAAAGATTGGCACATTTTTCTTCCTGAGTCTAGGTTGTGGCCCCGGAGAAGAATAAAGATTCTAAATCTCATGGTTAAAAAGACAAGCAACCTTGACGCCTAGCGTGAGATAGATGAGACATGGCATATCATTAAGTAATGGACTTTATCTGACAAATAGCACAGAAGCACTTTCATCATCAATTAAACATATTCTAGACTCCTCCGCATCATAGTCAAACAGGGGTTAGGCAGAATAAAAAATGCTCATGAGGAAGAAAAATGATAATATGTGGAAAAGCTTTAAGAAGCTTTTTTTTCCTGTGATTGCACCAAAGGCTGTTCTGTAAAATACTGTAATGGCTGCATGACAGCAGAAAGTAACACATACGTTATTGCAAGAACTCTGAGAGAAAGGTCCGCCTGGTCTGCTGAGTCACTGGTGCAGGACGAGGATCGAGGAGCCATTAGATTAATCCACTTTGAATGGCAAAGATCTAGCGGCATCTACCTTCGGCGATGGCATAACTGCCAGATGTCACTTCATTGCTGTTTAATTCAATTAGAGACGGTCGCCTCAGCTGGCCTTTCCCCATATGGATAATGAATTAGCCTGGTGGCCTCATCTGGGGGTCCGACCCCTCCGTACATTTGAAGGACTAATCCTGTTGATTTGTGCTCGTTCCACCAAAACTAGCCTCGCTGAATTTCGAGCTCATTGTTAGCTATGCGGCTCAAAAGATCGCAATCAAAAAGCATTGCAAATTCTCTCAAAAGTGAAACTGCCTCTGTCAGAACAAAGCCCACAACAGGCTAATGCTTTGAAGGAAGAAGGTCTGTCATCTTTGCTGGATGTCGTATTCGGACGACTTTATTCTTCTAGGGATTCGATTTGCATAGTGATGGCTGTGCCTGTCAGCGGAGCATCTGATCAAAGGTGAGGAAGTTAATTCACACTTCAACTTCAGAAGCACGTGAGGCTGCTGGCTCCTACCCACAACTGTGTTTCTTCCCAGGCAGGTGACAGTAAGATCAAAAGAGATGGAAACTGCTCTGTTTAGAATGCATCAGTGGCATTGTGTAGCGCGACACAAGTTACAGCGCTGACGGGTAATTGGCAGAAAAGATGGAGCTGTGCTAGGTAGCAAGATACAGTGGGCAGCAGCCATGGTGATGAAGACCACAGCGACTGGAGTACAGGGGTGGGGGGTGGGGAGGTTCATACCAGGACAGCTCATAAAGCATGATCTATAGAAACATCAAATGGCATGCATGCCTTTATTGCATGGAGCATATGGACAATTAACCAACACTTTGTTCTTGCTCTTTGTTCCTCTATGCACAAACAATACACATACAATGTAATGCAAATTCAGACACAGATTTGTATTTTATTGCATTTTGTTCTGCCACTCTTATCATGAATTTTTCATGGTGCTTTTCCTTTTATAATTAATTCTAATGTTGAGAACTGCTGTGAAGAATGCAAGCTTCAGAAAGCCCCAGCTAGCCTGCAGAAATCAACTTAACTGGCCCTTGCATGACAAATTATGGAGACCAGCATTAATTAAATAATGGGAAATATGCCACACTGAATTACTTCAAATTAAAAAATAGTCTTCTCAGGCCACACAGAATCAAACCAGGAGTACCTCTGAGATTTGATGCGTTTTGTAAAAGGGAACGGCGGTATTATAGGTGAGAGGTGGCTGTGATGGGCCAATGTTCATTTGCTAAGTGTGTGACATGACCTCTACATGAACCTAATTATCTCAGAACAAAGGCTGAGCGAACAAGAGTGAGGAGGAGGGGGAAGATGGCTGGATGAATATACCATTTACAGGAACTTCAAAGATAACTGTAGCTAAATAGTAGGGATGCATGATCAGAACTGGGAGATTTTTTTGCTCCAAACATACAATTGATTATCAATGGATTTGATTTTGGCCGAACAGTGTTTCAGTTTTATGATGTAAATAAAGCAGCAGGTAGGAGAACTCACACTGTATACCCAATAGACATAAAAAGGGTGCATATTTGAGCATATCAAGATAGGAAATGCTCTTTAAGGTACTAAAAGTCTTAGTTTCAGCTTCTTTTATAATATTAGTATTTGGTAAGAGTATTCAAATAATATACATGTTTTAAGTTTCAAACACAATTTGGAGGAAAAATGGAGCCTAAAAGCAAATGAACTTCAAAAGCTGTCTGACATGGAGACACCTTTGAGACAATGGTGGCAATCAATAAAGCCATCAACACAGCGGTGTATGGGAAGTCGTGTATACATTATTAAGTATGTGTATAGGCTCTTACAGTTAAATAACGGCCCATGCTGTGAGATAGGGACCTACAGGATTACCAGTATGGATTGAAAGAGCACTTCTAAAGCTGGGATAAATATTTTAACATGATTTGCCAAAAGCAATCATACATTCCTACAAAACTAGAGCCAACAATACATATATATATAAATACTTAGAACAAACAATCGATATCCCAACAGCGTTCACTGGGGAACAATCTATGCACAAGGATTCGCTGAATCACATCAGAAGAGGTATTGTTCATAAATCCTATGTTCTAGGGGGAAAACAGAGGAAGAAGAGCCAGGGGAAAGAAGATCGATACAGCTATGAAGGCAGTAACAGCTCCATCTACAAGTACTCAACACAAAACCCAGCGCACCAGAGAGGCTGCAAGAGTTGTGCCATAAAAGCAACAGAATGAAAAATGACAGTGAGATAACTACAGTTAGCAGGGCTAAAGAACATGGCAGCCTTTTCTCCACATCAATGTGCTTAACGACAGAGCTCTACTACAACCCACATAACAGGCCTGAGATAAAGCAGTAGTATATATGTTTAAACCTGAAAGTGACCATGTCCTATAAGATAAATAAATCCACTCACATCACAAAGTGTTTTTCTTATATTCAACCATAATTAAGCCCATAGGCTAGGCTAAATAATGATACCCAGGACTGAGGCTGAGTCAATACCAACACGCAATCATAAAAAAGGGAACAAATCTGATTCTATACAAAAATCTTGCCTGAAGTGTCAGCTATTTGCTGTGCAAATGTAATGTAAAGGTAAGTAAAGTAGGTCAGCTATTTTTCACATAATAAGTATTATAAGTAACATACGCAATATAGTAGAATTATTATTATAGTAGAATTACAAATCCATTATTTCACAAAGTCTAATTCTGTACTGGCAGGGTCAGTTTAGCTGCTTTACTCAATGAAGCAACAAGCTTCTATTTCATTGCTGCCATAGTTCTCCAGGTTCGTTACTATCATCTTGCTGAAACACCTTAAATAGTGAAGCAGAAAGTCGGAAATGAAAATTAAAACCCATCTTTAGTTTTACACATTGCACTGTAAGATGTAGTAGCTTAGGTAGCTGAGTGACTTAATTATTTTAATGTTTTATATTAAATTCATACAGATTTAACGATTAGCTGTGCTGCTAATCTTAAAGCTGAACTAGCCGAACACTAAATATCTAAACAAATATCAAGATAAAGAATGAATACGTTTTATTTGGGCCAGCACCTACTAAGCACATCCTGCCATGATAATATCACTGACAGAAAATCACTTTGCCAAAGAGACAGCTGAACTACAGAGAAACTAAGCCCTACTTATGACATAACTATAATCTAATCCAGCCACAAATGATGACTTCCAACCACTGCTACTCTACTCTGTGACAGGCATGACATGAGGAGTGTGTCAGGATCTGTATATTGAAGAGGGAAAGGAGCAAGAGGCAATCAACATCAACTAAAATCCTGCTAGAAACTTTCAGGAAAATAGGTCATTGCAGTGGGAAAATATTTTGCTTATAAATTTCTCAGCCTCTTGTGGAAACGCTCAAATCAAATCCCCTATGCAGCGGCGTGTAGCACGTTGCTAGCTCAGCAGTCCCTGAAGGAAAATGGACTTCAATCAGCCCAGGATGATATAAACATTCTTCCAGCTGGGAAGAAACAAATGTTTCTCCTACTAATGGGACTCTGTTGACAGTATTGCCTGAAGACTCATTGCATGCAGGTGTACCACTGACAAACTGTGTGTGCATGTACTTGTGTCTTATTAGCTAAAACCAGGCTTCAGGCTTTTCCACATGGTGTGTGACTCCACTATAAAGCTAACCTGCTGAGAACAGACTAAGGGCACTCAAATATGAGTAATGAAGTTCCTATTGCTCTAAAATAGCTTAGACCAACTGCCATGAGAAATACAAGAAAAATGAATCAGGCATGCACCCGCTTTTAATTACTGCAGTTTAAGTGAATAAGGAGGAGCCGTGGAAGTGATTTAGTACATTGTTTTAGAAACGAAAAACCCGCATTTACACTAGTTTTCATAGACACAAACTTATGCAGTCCTTACATATTTATCAATTATTTATGTGAGTGTCAGAACATTCGTATAAAAACCACAAACAAACACTATTGACATATTTGCCTTAGTAAGATGCTTGCGTTCTGTTCTCTTGCCTTTGACAATTAGTCAGTGCATGTCCAGTAGGGTCAGGAGCACTATCGCTTTCACTGGGCTTCCTGCTGGAGCAGCTGACCTGCTCTCTGTGTGTATTGATTTAGACTGAGATTACCGACGAAACCGATCGCATTTCCATTCCGGGCCTCGACAATTGATCACACTGCTCAAAAAGGGAAGGGCTTTCAGCTTTGCTGCAGCCGCTGATTCAGGTAATACATGCATAGACGAAGGAACAGAATGGGACAGAAAAAACTGATAATTCTGTTGAACTGAATTCAAATTTGGGGGAAGGCAGGCATTGAATCGACTATCAGATGCAGATTAAGACTTTGGAGCCACAAAAATTAGACAGATGACATTACACATCAATACATTTAGACAGATAAATTACATAATATGTTCCTTTGTGGCAATAATCACACTCTCTTTTGCCTTGGTCCAAAATCTGGGCTGTATAAGTTTTTCTCTAAATTTGACACTTTTACCCTAATCTATGTTCTCACTGAGAAATACACGTTTTCCTGCACAGCAGCTCAGAGTGCTGAATATCCAGGAGTCACCGTCCGAGTAAGAGGATGGGATAATTCAGTCTCATTTCAAAAAGAGTCAAGCAAACAGTAAACTTCAGAATGAGTCAGGACTGCAATGAATGCTTCATCTACTTCATTTCAAAGGTGTGCACTAAAGGAAGAACTGAAGCATTCTGAAGCGACTGGTGCGGTCTCTAAAACTCTCGCTCACCCCTCCTCCTTTTGTCTCTGCCAGGACAGCTGGCTGCAGTAGGTCAGTCCAACCTCCACGCAACCCCACACTGCTACCAGCAGCATAGGTGGAAGAGATTTTAAAAAAAAAAAGCAAAAGAAAACGTGGCGGAAGTGGGTAAGAGAGGGTGGGGAGGTGGGAACCACGGCAATAAAGAGCCTGGCAGCCCTCCAGCCATAATAATTCTTTCAGCTTTCAAAGTCATAGAGGAGAGCAGTTAGGCAAGGAGATAGCATTACTGGGGATAGTCTTTCTGTGTGGCTGGCCGATGGATGGGAATCAATTAGCCCTCTGCAGACTGACCTTGAAATGGAGCAGAACACCCAGAGGAGGAAGTCTCGTCACGCCACAGCATTTGGATTGGAGGAAACAGCACGAGCAATGCCAGTTATAAAGCTGCAAATGATCAGTCAGCCAGGAACTCTTCACTCTCACTAAAAGGATGCTAGCTCTGTGTTTTATAGCTGCCTGCTGAGGACTAAAGTAATTGGTCTGGTATAGTTTCTGGTAATCTTGTTTAGGTGTAAAGAGTAGTAACTGTTAGTTGCAGTCATGGAGGGGAGTATAGATTACACACAATCCTCAGGTAAAGTTGCCCATTCTTAGGAGGCTTAGTCAATGCTACTTGACACATAGCTGACAAGATGCAACACGTCTGCTCTTGAACTGAGCACGGAGCAGGCACTTTTTCCGGTGCAGTTTCCCAATACGACATGGGATTAGGACAAGCAAATAGAACCAAATGCATTCAAATCATCTGAGTCACTGAAATACTATCCATTTCGCATTTTGATGTTTGTCAATATTTCACAGCAATACGACACAGAATTTCCACTTAAAGTCTTTGGATTGTTTACAACTGCTTAGGCTTCTAGATTAAATAGTAGTAAAAGTAAGTAAACAGACACAGAGGCATCTAAATATAAGTACGTATTTACTTTTATAAAATCTTTCATACTGTAAAACCAAGAGAGGAAAGTTATTCACTGCTCTTCATAAGCACATCTCCAAGCCAAAAGTGAATCAGAGTTATCAATTTTGCAAGTGTACTTACAGGTTTTGGTAATTATGTTGTTAGATTCCACAGTGGGATGTTGGCCTGATGTGTTGTTCCTGCCAGATTCGGGGGTGGTGCTGGGGAGGGGCTGAGCGGTGGAACTTGCATGAATAGTCACTGCTGAGGTGGGGGTAAAGCCGGACACCTTGGGTGAGGCAGGGGCAAAAGGGCCGGACGTGGAATCTCCCTCCACAAACACCTCAGGCTGTCCAGGGTTAGCAGGAGTAGTGGTGCTTTGTGGGGAAAGTGCAGGGGGTGAGGTGGGATGTGAAAATGACACAGGTAGCCCCCGTGTGGGATCTGCATCAATAATGATAGGGTCCTGGCCTATACGTTTGGGATCCAGGTGTGTGGGCGGCTCGTACTCAAAGATCTTGTCCACGAAGACCCACTTGAGGCCAGCGGTACAGAGTGCTAGGCTCAGCAAGCAGGCTAAAATAGGTAGAATGCAAATCTTCTCAGAGCGTGCACAGTTGCGTATCTGCTCCAGCTCAACACATATGCAACAGGAAGCGGCAGCCAAACCCAGGCATCGCAGAGGTCCACGCTCTTCCTCACTCTCAACAACCACCTCTTCTTCTTCTTCAGGTGTCTCTTCTTCGGGTGACTCCTCAGGGCCAGTTTTAAGAGGACCTTCGGAAGACTGGCCTAAGGGAGATGTGGATCCCAGAGGCTTGCAGAGTCCAACCGATGAGTCCTCCACTCCTACCGACTCCATCCCCCTATCTTTATCTCTTCTTTCGTTCCTGTCCCTGTTGTCCTCCTTCTTGTCACATACAGGAGTGTGTCTTGGGATGCCTGGCTTCTAGCTCAAAGTATTACACAGGCAGCAGAAGTGGTAGATTTCGCAGCATCATGCTTCGCGGCTTGTAAAGTGTGATGTCCATAATCAGATCACTGCCGGGGGGGGCAGGGAGCAACACAGCAAAGACGATCTTCGGTACTGGCAGGGTAACCTCGTTAACATCTGGGAAGAAGCTCTGACTTCAGTGCCAGAATAGACTTCTTTTCAAGGCATCCTTCTTCTCAGCAGCATGAGGTGAAAAACACGCAGCAACACAAAAGTCTATAACGGTCTCTGGAGGCAAAAGCAGAGCAGGGTGGCCCAGAGGTGGATCCCTCCCTCAGGAGACTCAGTTGCGGCGTGGCTCAAAGAACTCCAGCAGTAGGGCAGTGTGTACCTGAGGGAAGGGCAGGGGGAGGAGGAAGCTGAGACTGCAGCAGGGTCTGGGGCTCGGCCAACGGGAGAGCCATGCTGTCATGCTCCAGCGGCAGAGAGCGGCTGATTCATCCAGGAGCAGCAGGTGCCTGTCCGCTCCTGAGAGCCGGCAGACAAGAGCAGGAGCAGATCGCTAACGCCTCGCAACACAACAGGAAAGGATGGGCAAGTATGAATTACACACACCCCCTTCCTCGCTCTTACCCCTCCTCTTCCTTTTCCCTCTTTCCTTCACACAGATGTAACTGCTTCTTTCCTCTTCCTGCCTCCTCAGAATCTTTTCTTTTTCTTCCTCCCTCTCTTTATCTTTTCTTTCTCTCTTACACTCACACCATCCTTCTTTCTCTTTTACCCCAATCTCCTTTCTCTCTCCCTCCCTCCCTCTCTCTCTCTCTCAGCTCTGTCCACACTCCCCTCTCTGGCTGCTCTGGCTCTGCACTCTGAACATAAAGCGTAGAGCAAGGCAAGTCTGTACTTGATCCAATTAGGAAGAATGGCAGCGAATCAAAGGCAAGGAAGGCAGACGGTCCCAGCCACTCTCATTCTCTCTCTCGCTCATATTTTTTCATTCACTTACTAGGCTTAGACCATTGATTATGGTAATACAAAGGGGTGTTTTTTTTTATGAGGAAAGGAAGAAGAGCTACACCAGTGACTGCGACACATGATATTCCTTGTGGGACTTAAGCTATTGTTTTAAATGGGCTCAGCCTGCAGAATACCTCCTTTATTGGCTACAATGAAGGATTAAACATGAATGAAAACTTATCTCAGTTGACAACTAATATCATAAACCTGATTTGTAAAGGGTAAATAGATTTTGCCTTTATTTGCTAACCCCTTCTCCTTGTATGACACTTACTACGCATGCAGCCCACCCTTTTACGTTCCCTAATCACATTTGTCTGTACCTGGCACTGTATTGCTGACTCAGGGGATGGGGGGGAGGGGGAGGCAGTCCGGAAGCCCCTGCACTGCACATAAATACTGGATGAAGAACAGACTCCTTTGGAGTATCACAGTCACTCCGGACGTTTGGCCATTTTAGTAACAAAATGCACAGTCCAGCACAGTCGCATGAACCAACAGACTTTTATTAGTAACCAGTGTAAGCAGCAAACTTTAATTAAAATCCTGAATCATTCTTCTATCTTCTATCTGTAATTCATTAGAGCAAACGGACAATGTGAGAACCAAAGCTTTTCGCACCAGTCTTACCAGCAGGGGGATGGAGGATCTGTGCTATCAAGTTACAGGCCTTCAGAACACGGCTATGGCATTTGTAGAATGCACTTTGATCTTCCTAAGAGGCCAATTTCACAGCTGGCACACCATGATATATTCATGTCAGTGATATCATTTTAATGTAGAAATTATAATGCGTACTACTGAACATTAATAGGTCCAGCATGTTTACAGCTTATCGTGAGCACTGCCAGTGAATTTTCTGTTCTGAAGCATATGTTCATACAAAAACCTACTCTTAAGACCATCAGACACTAGACATCTGCTTATCAGATTAGTCAGCCATATCCGTGGTCATTGTCTGTGCATGTGTTAGGGAAAGGAATTTTAATGCTTGGTTGATTTGACAAAAAAGTAAGATATGAATGAATCTGGTGACTGATGCACTGATGTAAACTCTGTAATCTTAGATGCTCTGACAAAGTCTCATCTCATATAATCATTTGAGTTGAATCCTCAAGTTTGTGATGAGTAACCAACGCCACACTGGGGGCCCACCTTTCCTCAAACATGTCTCTGTAGCCATGCAACACAATTTACACCATCCTGGTCTGATACTGTGCTACCCCTACACTACAGGAGTTGGGATTACCAGTCAGAAAATCCGTGTTCCGCATGGCTGGCTTTGAGCAAAAGCTCCTTGTTGGAATGAGTGAGACAGATAGCAGGTGTTAAGCTCTCCCCCGCCTGGTGCTAATGGGCTGGGTGTCAAATCCGGACCAGACCTGAATGTATGGGAGGCTTAAAACACATGGGTGAGGTCTTAAGGTCAGGGGCAGTATCACACTGACCCCCCCACCCCCATGGACTTTGTACTACGTGGTGGAGTTAAAGCAATGCATTTAAAGCAGAGACAGACACAAATGGGCCTGCCTGTAATTCCCATTGTGTTAAACCAGGGGTCCAGGGGTTGTCCATAAACTGGAGGTCCACCATATAATGTCTGGGGCCTTGCCAGTGTACCCCATCAAGCCTATAAAGTAGAAAAGTTTTCTTCAACAATTGTTAACAAAATTTAAGTTTTCCATAACAGCTGAAGAAGAAGAACTGTCATAGATGAACATGGATACGTCACACAAGACAAGATAATGTTTATTGCATTCCTTTTCAGTTAGGTTTTAGAAGGACAAACTATGGATGACAACAGTAATTACCAGTCAATATTTGATCTATTATTCAATAGAGGTGTTAGTTTCACTAGCACTGAACCTTATTACCCAAAGTCTGACACTTAAGCACTTTAGACAACAGACGTCTGACATTGGTGTCTACACACATTTTGTCTGAAATACGAAACTGGGTTTGTCCAGTAAAGACAAAGAGGAAACTGTTTAAAGCACTTGTGACATTACGTGACAAAGAAAAGTCTGTGTGAATTTGTCGTTAGGAAAGTACTTCCACTGGAGTAAGCCTTCCACACCAACCACATGAAAGAATAGCATAGAAAGGGTTTACATGCTGAATAGATTCAAAGGACATCAACCAGAATCTGTCCAAAGCACCTTAGGTGCAGCACAACTATGAAAGTTGTTGTATGTAGTTGCTTTCAGCCTTTTGAATACTACTTGAAGAAAAAATAACTTTAAAATGATAAGAACAGCATTGAGATTGGATTAATGAATTGGACTGACTTCTGTTATTGAAGGTTGTTGGCTCTGAGATGCAGGAGAGAATGCCAAAAGTGTTGCCAAAGCCAGTCACTGTCAGAGACTAACACACTATGCAGATCGTTCTGTCAAAGACACAACAATGTCAAAAAGCCTTTTCAGGTCTTTGAGACTCTGCCTTCCTTCTAAAAGTCACCATGCTGTGGCATGTCAAGTGTGGTCAACAAAGAACGTCTCAAGAGATCCACAAAGAAAATGCTCAGGTCAGTTTCACCTTCAGCTCTCCAGAGACATGCAAATTGTATCCCAGAAACATCAACATATTCATGACATGATGACATGAAGAGTACCATCACATAAACTAGAGAGGAAGACACACGAGGGGTATTTATTCAACTTGTAAAATGAGCATAAATTAATTTCCGTATTGCAGTGTTTTGGAGGAAGTCAAATTAATTATTTACGGCTGAGAATGAGAAAGAGAGAAAGAGTGAGAGAGGGAGAGAAAACGAAGGAGAGTGAGTTGAGAAAGAGAGTGGGTCTGTCTAGGGGACCTGACCTAGAAAAATCCCAGCACAGAATCTAAAAGTGAGCAGGGATGGCTGCCTACTGACAGACAGAAGGTTATTGGTGCATTAGAAGATGAAGCGCATGTTCATGCCAAAAGACAGAGCGGCAGAACTTTTTTTTTCACCAACACAGGACGAGGTCTTGGAGAGGCAGGCTTGAATTCAATAATGTCACTATTCTCTGCTGACGTACAGACAATGAGAGGCTTTTAGAGAAATAGAGGAGCCCTTTTCATCCTTCTTAAGCACAAGATCATTGCCAGGACAGGACAGCATTTGTGAGTAAAGCTGTCCCTCCTGCTGGCAATATGGGGAGGGGGGGTGAGACGACTGGTGCTTCAGCCTGTATTCCAGTCTACAGATTCTAATCCAGCCTTTGGCTGTGACCGAATTGAGGAAAAGCAGTACAGTCATCATACGGGGTGGACAGAATTAAGTGGCCAGGCCTGTGTGTATTTGTATGTGTGCCAGTGCTCTCACCTCGGTCGGCCCGCCTGGCTGGTGCCTGCACTACAGGCTCATCCGTCTCCTGCTGCGACCCTCACTGACACACACACACACACACAGACACACACACACACACACACACAAGCATACAGGCTGCGGCTGGCGTCCCAGTTGGATATGTAATGGAGCTTGGGTAGAAACTAAGTCATTCTAAGTGTAAGTGGGTGTGTGAGTGTAAGTAGTTGGGGGGAGGGGGGGGGGGTCTAGAAACAGGATCTTTTTATCATTTAGGCTGGCTGCACACTAGCTTAGTCCCTTCAGGGGTGCCTTTTTCCAGTGGACAATAGAAGATGGGGGGTGGCGGGGTCTCCGGGTTCAGCACCACTTGACTGGACAGCTCCCATCCGATACAGTGTGCAACCATACGAAAAACCTGTTCTGTGACAATATTTCAACAGAAATTTGCACCGGATACAGAATGTGTAAAAGGTATTGGAGCCATGTCCTTCACTCTAGGTTATCTATCCCAAAGCTAAATTAAGAGTGTCTCTGTGTAACAGTATATAGTATGTAGGACATGACTTAATACCAGTCCAGCCCATGTCCTCTACGGCCGAACAAAGGCATATCTGAAGCTAATGGAAAGCAAAATGATATGACATTGCTCTTACACATCACTAGTGTCTCTGTCAGTGGATCTACAATGAGGACAACAAATTAAACTCGCAGGGTAGTGCAGGGGAGTATTCAAATGCCATCTCACTACATGTCTTCCAAATGTTTTCCAAATGTATCACAGTAGCATATGCTATTTATGTCTAAATTTGACTAATCTGCATTATGTTTGGACATGAGCCAACTTATATTTGCAAGTTTCTGAGCAACACACGCATGTTTATTTTCTCTGGTTTAAACTGTCTTCTCTGTCCACTCTGATGCTTGATAAAGTAACTGGAAGGCTCTTTAATCTGTTGGTTTAATCTGTATGCAATGAGTGCTGAAAATGTATTTAAACCTTTCTCCACAGGAAAATGGCTTGACCACCACGTGACCTGAAATACTATCGTCAATCATCAATGGCTCTGGACCGATACTGGACAATGGTGTACTGCACACAAGTCTAATAAAGTTAATGAACCAAAGTGTCCTGTTGGCACAATAAAAGAATATTCTATTGACTTAACAAAGCTTGTTTTGATTGGAATGTTCTGTCTCGCTTATACTTATACTTATTTTAAACTTTTTTTAAATTAAAATCGGAAACATCCAGTTCATTTGTTTTTTGTTATCAATTCTGCTAAAACAAAAAACAAATACTATTGTGCATTACCACTACTAGTATACAGGAACACACATTATCCAGAAACAATGTAAGGTAACTGTTTTCCATTTGACTTGCCAATGATACTCACATCTAAATATTTCATTTGAAAATTTGAAAAGTATTAAGAAAGAGACTTTTGTCATAGATGGGGTTTGAAGAACTGTCCCTTACTTGGTTATTAATTCAGTGAATTCAGTTCAATTAAATGAAACGGTCATAAACAACAACCATACAGAAAAAGTGATAATAGCCTCATCCAATTTCCCCGGCCCATATTGTTGACGCATTTCCTAACTTTCCTCTCCAAGTTCATCCCCAGTGGTAGGTTAGAGGGGCATTAGGAAGTTTCTTGTAAAAGAGAGGGCCTCTGAAATCTAAGATGTCATAATCCGGCTCTTAACGGTGGTCTGCTGAAGGTGCAGGGCTGAGAGAACCGCATGCTCACTCTGAGTGCTGTAATTATTAATGCTGCGGCAGAGGTACAGTGTGCTCTTCGCTTCAGAGTCTTTTCCCAAATGGCTACCATAAGGAAGCCAGTGGCGTGACTCGCAATACGCTGAACTCAGGCAAGACTGGCCATGTGGAGAAAGTTTTAACATTTATACTTAGCCTGCGGCTGTGAAAAGGAAATCAGGGCAAAAAAACAACTTCATAATAAAAGAGCAGCTGGAGAAGCAAAGTTTCCAAAGAGATGCTGTAGTAAAATACATCACAATGAACTTTTGAGGGTTTCAAAAAACAACTTTTCTCTGAATGTTTCCTTCCTGTCATGCCATCAGCTTCGGATTTGCCTTTTAGATAATGGTGCTGAAATGACTTCCACTACTGTCACATTTCATCATCTAATTCGGAAGACAAGATCTAAAAACTTCACGGCAGCACAGGCCACATTAATGTCCCGCCAAGGCATATTAAGCCCCTGATGAAAGATAATACAATCTGTAAAAAAAAAAAAAAAAAAAAAAGCCCCAGAACACTGGGTGAAGTAAACAGAATATTCCTCTGTTTGAGATTAAAAAAGCAAAGAGGAGTCTTTGGAGCGTTTCAGTGTACTTGAGGCAGTTCTGTGGATCTGCATAAGCCTATTGTACAAATGAAAATCAAGACAGAGAGAAATGCACCCCGGCTTGGCAGTGAAGGCACACTCACAAATTTACGGCAGGATGGCCCATCACATTACAGAAGGGAAATGGAAATTAATAAATAAATAAAAGCAGAAGGATAAGCTGGGGAGCGTAAAACTGGCCCTAGATCTTAAAAAACTAATGAAAACAAAGAATATGTATACGCCGCTAGTGGGATTTGGAGCTTCAAAGCGAAGAATTCCAATGGTGAATTGACATGAAAAATAGATAAAAAAAAAGAAAGGAAACTCAACATCTTAGCCAGTTTAACTGTGGGTTATAAAGTGCCTTCTGGAAGTTTCTCAACTTCCTACTGTCTCCCTCAGAAGAAAATGAGAAGAGACAAAACAGCTTCGACCCTAGTCAAAACACAGAGCCGTAAAAGCAAAGTGTTTGTGCTGACCTGGTCTCTCGTCTCTTTTTCTAACCAGGTTAACCTTTACCCATGGGAATACGAGAGTCAACTTATATTACATTGTGGATTTTACAAAAACAAACAGAAAAAAGAGCTGTTCTATAGCACTCATTGAAAACTAACTTCAGGTAAAACCTAAAATAGACTAAATTAGAACCCGGGTTTCGGTTTTATAGCCCTTGCACATGGTTCAAGAAAGTATTTCCATCAGATTGAGATCATATTCCCCAGCAGACATTATACTTGTCTAGACATTTATTCATATTCTCCACTTGAAACAGGACCCATTCAGATAACAGCTTACAAAAACAATCTGACATTTGCACAGACCTTAATTAATAGTATTAGGTCCAAATACCACAAGTATTACATCTTGCCTTTGCCTTGCAGACAGGACCGAACAAACTGACATATTATCCTTCTCTACAGCTGCACTTTTTACAGACTGGAAGTACAAGAGCAGTAAAATGTCCAACGCCATTATCTTCTGTCTGGGGTCCGGACCACTGGCCCCAGTACTAACCATCATGTGAGACATATCTGTTAGGTGACTTCATGAATTCAGCTGTTTTTGTGGGAGACATTACTTATGAATAATTCTTACTTTGAAGAAATATGGAGTTTGGTCATGCTGTACATAAATCACACTGCAGATGAGTCAGTGCAAAGGGTCGATTGGGGGAATGGAGTAAGTACTTTTTGATTAAAGACAATGGCCCTCTTTATTCACTTGACACTGTTTTCAAAATGAGCTGTATCTTATACCTTAAAAAAAACATAAGGGTTTCCACAAAGGGTTCTTAGGGTGGCACCATAAAGACCCATTTTTAGTTTCCTAAAGAACCTTTCAATGAATGGTTCCTAAACTATCTATTTTTATAATGAGATTCGTGAGTTCTTGGAAGAACTCTTATTGTGGAAAAAAAACCCTTTCTGTTATGGTTTTTTATACTTATAATGGTTCTTTATACTCAAACCTCATTTAAAAACGGTTCTCAGAGAACTAAAATGACGCCACCTTCCCTCAGATGCGAATTTTTTACATGGTGCATGATATTCCTAAACTAGGGCAAGAAATCAACACAGTCACTTATGGACCATCCATTTTCCACCCACTGCAATATCATCCACACTTTTAAAGCTGCCCACCTCTTGGCAAAATGAAGCGCTGTGTAGGGAAAACTCTAATCAATAGCCATCAATTTTGTGGATGTCTGGGCTTAGAAGAGACAGGCTCTTATTCCTAGCGTGAAGAAGATATTGCATGATACACTCACTGTATTACGATTATTACTGTTACAAAGAGTCATTCTAGTGAAACTAGTCTTTCAAGCATCATACAATAATGATAATTCAACAGTCAATTTGTTTAATACACTATATATATATTTTCCTTTCTTGCAAAATCTTCATTATTGCCTAAACACTGTAGTTTCAATTCACCCAATTTTTTGGCAGCTCTCTATATTAACTGTGGAAGAGAGTTTATTTTAACTACAGTGTAGATTAGGTGCTGTGTATGAGCTCAGTGGAATTACATCAGTGGAATCGAGAGAAACGACTTCCCTTAAATGGATCAAATGAAAAGCTCTGATGAATAAGGGGGAGGTCTTCATGGGAGAGCTAATGATGGCTGGTGGTCTCAAGTTGCAAGGAAATGCTACTTATATGGTGAACATAGAGGGGAAACTACTCGGACAAAATACCACAAATCAATGAACAGGGGTGACAACAGGATCCTGCTATTACAATAAATTATATCTCGATAGGTACCGTTAGTATGTACCTCTATAAAATACATAAATTGTTATATGTTGAGTGTATATTTCAAAACAAGAACGTATATATTTTGCTTGTGTGTTTTGTCTGTTCCACTAAAAAGAAAATATTGTGAGATGTTATTAACAATTTCTTTAAGTATTGTGATCTTTGATGATGCCTTTCCCTAGAAATGAGATGTGGAATCATTTAAAAGAAAAAAAAAGACATGCATTCAGTCACATAGCTAGAAAAACGTAAAACATTTAAAGTGCAGCATCCCTTACATCTTTCTCTTTCTATATACAGCACATCACGTTCTTCCGCAGTCACGAATGGTACCCACGGGAACCTGGCTACTGACCACCATCTCAGCAGGCAATTCCATTACACCTCTGTACACTTGGCTTCCAAGTGTCCTCTAATCCACTGTAGTCTATCAAATGCAGCATCATTAGAGTGCCTACTGCTACAGCAGCAAGTTTAGCCCTGAATAATGCCACATATACCAGTCACCATAAATCAAAAGTAATGAACAGGGAAGAATAAGTAAACTTGAAAGTAACAAAAATTATATTTGTTAATTAAGTCCAAGAACATTAAAGGCAAACATCTCACACATGTCTGGCCTATAGGTCAATGCAATATGCATTACACCACAAATACATATACATATATA
>JBBJLR010000037.1:4374350-4386187 GCA_037577145.1 Brachypetersius gabonensis
ACACACACACACACACACACACACACACACACACACACACACACACACACACACACACACACACACAAAGTAACAATTTACTGTGGCCATCTTATAAGGATCCAGACTATGGGAGCAAGTCAGGCCACCTGGAAGAAGCCCATGGGGTAAAAATTCATAACAGTGATTTACAGTCATCTACAGTAATACTGAAACCACTAACATTTGTTCAGTTAGTTCAACCAGCAGCACACCTGATTTAATAAAGTAATGGTTAGCTGTAGGTTTGGAAATTGTCAACACTCACACAAAATCAAATCACAATGTTTTATTAGTTTTATTACACACACACACACACAGCTAGAAAAATAGACTGTGGATCGGGAACCGTTGTGGTTGCTAGCTGTAGCGTGCAGGCATCTTGCATGTTTCCCTCATTCAAATCACACAGTCTTCATTGGTGGACTAAGTTTTCTTTAATAATTTTTCTTTCAAGGTTTTGCAAAACATGGAACAAAGTGTGTTCCGTTCAATACAGAACACATCTTTTATCTTTCAAATACGAAATACGAAGTATTTCATGGAACAGCGAGCAACTCTATTTATCAGGAAGTGACGGAAACAGTACTGGGTGGATAAGAGGAGGGAATTACTTTTAAAATCCAGTATAATGGATACAGTGGCCATGGCCCATGCTACTCCAAGGATGGACTACCAGTAAACCAGCAACACGATCATGAACAACCAAGGCACACTGATGCACGTTGGGCACAAAGGCTATCAGGTCCCACGGCGAAGAAGACCCACTATAGCACTAATTGCTAAAAACCTTAATGTGTTCTGACAGAAAGTGACTGTACACACACCACATCACAGCTTGTTTATGGGGCTGCATAGCTGCAGACTGGTCAGAAGGCCCATGCTGCTACAATGAGCATATCAGCATCACATGTGGGTGATTGAATGCATGTGCATTGCTTAACTGAGGAAGCGGGGAACCTGAGTGATGGCATGCCTGTTGATATTACATTGACATGTACCACCTACCTAAATATTGTTACAGACCAAGTCTTCATGGCAAGAGTCTCCTCTAACGGCAGCGGCCTCTTTCTGCAGGATGGTGCACCCTGTCACACTGCAAAAGTTCTTAAGATAGGTGCACCAATCTTTGGTCGATGATATCATATACTTAAAACTTCCACGTAAACTACATGAAACTTGTTGTACTTGTAGCCCTTGTAGGCTGAGATGTCTCCAAAAGTTGGGAGTGTCTTTTCATGCTTGCTTCATGCACCGCTCAGATTTTGAATTTGTCCAAATGGATCTACTAAATTTGTTTTGCTAAAAAAAAAATGGACACTAAGAGTATATGCCTGCCGGAATGGCCAACCGTAATGAAAATTTGTGGCCTTGCTAATGACGACATGAACGTGCAATTTACCCAGCTTTAAACAAATCACCCACAACGTGTTTTCCTCTTTTTCGGATTTTTAAATTTTTTTTTTTATTTTATTAAAATCCTTAAGTAACATTTTCAAGTAATATTTAGACTTTCAAATTTCCACTGACAATAAAATAAATATGTTGTGGTTATTTTATGGTCTGTGATGTTTAGTTTAGGCATCGTTTTAGGAACAAGACAAATGGTTCAAGGCTAATTTTGCCTCCAAAATCCCAAGATCTGAAATGTATCTGCCATCTGTGGGACGAGTTTGGAGAACTGGAATAGGAGTTTATGCTATGCTTTCTACAAGCACTACATGAGCACAGTTCAGAGTCCAATGAAGAATTTACATCAAATCCATTACTAATCGGATCTGCTGTGAATGTCTCAGTGCCAGGTAGCACAGCTCACCTTCACAGGTCTTGTGGAGCCCATGTCTGAAGGGGTCAGAGCTTTTTTGGCAGCAAGGTTGGACCTATGCCCATTTAGGCATGTGCTTTTAATGTTATAGCTGATTGTATCCCGGTGGTCATTAAAAGTGTAAAGTGACCATTTGTCATATGTGAACACACCACAGCACACAGTGTGAAATTCGTTCTCTGAATTTAACCCATTCACAGAGTGAAGCAGCCAGGAACAGTGTAAGGGGATGCTCAAAGGTAACTCAGTGGTGCCACTAGCAGTCCTGGGATTGGGGTGGGGGTAGGCAGGAAGCTATGAAAAGCTATTAAACCACCTGGAACACCGAACCATCTGCTTTAAACATCTTTAAAACGGAATGCTCACCTGCTATGGCGTGGAAATCGTTGAAAGATTTCCACTGCAATTCTCTAGAAACTTTGTGTATTATACAAGAATTTCCCCCAATCCTTTTTTAGGTCTTAAGTACATTTCTACCAGCATCACTATGGACTGATTTTGCATTTAGCTATTCCCTATTCATGTCCTCATTCACGCTCCATATATAAATAATAATAAAAAAAGCTTAGCAGACCTCTTAGGAATCTGTCAGCAACTCCAGCATTTTGGATACTTTGGGCACATGCTGAGACTGTCCAAATCACTCAGAAGTGACTTTAAGTATTTCCCCATGGGTCACCTTGTTCAGACCTGACCGTCTGAACCACCAGATCATTTGAGACTGTTTGTTTACAAACATGAAATCCACCCATCGAATCAGGCCCTAATGTTAAAAGGCATATATTACATTATTAGAGGGTTGTTAGACCGTTATTACATTACACTGTTTTTAACAGATACTCTTACCCAGAAATGATGCACAGGGAAGCTTAATTACCACCAGACTAACACGGTGTGCGTATTTGGTGGAAGCCAGGGCATCTGAGGACATCACTGGTCCTCCCAACGACACAAGCCGCACGCCACAGCCTTGTCAGCATTCAGCTTGCAATCTCATCCCATGTCCTCGGATGCCAATTGTATTGTCAGAAATAGCCTGATAAAAAGGGCTAATCTATACTTGGGCTTTCAGGACCCTTGCATTAAATAACCTTGGGCTTTAAAGCATTGTCCTTTACCTAGAGCTTAAACCTGGCACAGAGATGGCTACATGGGAAGAGTGACAAAAAATATTCAGGAGCCCTATCAATAAACGGAAGCATCAGCTTGTGAGGGCATGTGAGGTGAAATGGTGTCTTAAAATCCCTTCTGACATGTAGCGCAGGCTTCACGCAGGCAGGGAGCGAAGGGTGCAGACGAGTGCGGGGGCTTTACACGGTTTCTCGGAGGCTCGTTTATTTTCGAATGGGCGAGGAAAACGAGGTTTGTTTCGAAGGTGAACTTGAATTTGGACCTGGATTTACAGTCTGTGCCTTTAAGCCTCAGAGAGTGAGTGTGAGGGGGAGGGAGAGGGTCAATGAGTTCATTCTCTGCAGCGCCCCCTAGTGCTTTCCAGGGTTGGACGCGCTCTCTCTCTCCCTTTTTCTCTCTCCCTCTCTCTCTCTCTCTCTCTCCTGTTTCAGGAGGCTCGCTGGTGCTTCGAGCAGCCCCGGCTAAGTATCAGATTTGCAGCCAGCCAGAAAGAAAGAAAAAGGGAGCGAGAGAAAGAAAGGAAAGGAAAGTAGAGGACAGGAGAGGACCGTGCATCTTCTAATGAGTCCCTACCGCTCGCCTGACCTTTCTTACCGGGAGCGAGCCGATGCCTCGGCTTAGCCATTTTCAGGTCAAGCGAGGTTACTCGTCTATCAGCTGCTAAAACAGACCAGAGGAGGAGGAAGAGGAGGAGGAGGAAGAGGAGCTCGAGCCGCATGAGGGGAGCGAGGAGCCGGCTCCGCGCGCGATGTGACTGAGTGAGCGAGCGAGAGAGAGGTGAGGATGATGATGGCCGACGGCAGCAGAGGCAGGGGGAGGGTGTCCGAGTGTCCGCGCGGCGCGTTCCCACCGCCGCCTCCTCCGTGCGTGGACGTGCAGGAGCTGGCCTCGAAGCGCGTGGACGTGCAGAAGAAGCGCTTCTACCTGGACGTGAAGCAGAGCGCGAGGGGCCGCTTCTTAAAGATCGCCGAGGTGTGGCTAGGCCGCGGGCGCGGGGGAGGTGGAGGTGGTGGAGGAGGAGGTGGTGGAGGTGGAGGTGGAGGTGGAGGTGGGGGCGGCAGGGGCCGCGGCGACGGTGTGCGTAAGAGCAAGCTGACCCTGTCCATGGCCTTGGCCCCCGAGCTCCGCTGCAGCCTCGGCGGCTTCATTGACTGCTACGCGCGCGCTGGACTTCGCCAGGCTCAGCAGAGCAGGCACGAGGACGAGCAAGACGAGGACGAGCACGAAAGGGACCGGGACCGGGACCGGGAGAGGGACCGAGAGAGGGAGAAGGACCGGGAGGCCGGCTCCGGCTCGCCTACCCCGTCCGATGAGCATGCGGCGGCACAGCGCGTGCTGAAGAGCGAGTTGCTCGAGCGCGACAACCGCAAGTACTACCTGGACCTGAAGGAGAACCAGCGCGGCAGGTTCCTCCGGATCAGACAGACGGTCAGCAGCGGCGGCGCGAGGATGGCCACCGGGAGCGTGGGGTACTACGGGAGCGGAGCAGGGGGCGCAGCGGCCGAGCAGACGGTGGTCCTGCCCGCACAGGGCCTCATCGAGTTTCGCGACGCGCTCTCGCAGCTCATCGACGACTTCGGGGACGCGGAGGAGGCCGAGGACACCGAGGAGGCCGGGGAGCGCGCGCGCGCCGCAGACCGGGCCCGTGGAGAGGGGCCGCGCGCTCTCCTGCCCGAGGCCGCTTCCTTCCGCGTGGACAACAAGCGCTTCTACTTCGACGTAGGCGCAAACCGGCGCGGCGTCTTCCTTAAAGTGAGCGAGGTGCGGCAGCCGCACCGCAGCGCCATCACCGTGCCGCTGAAAGCCTGGGCGCGCTTCGGGGAGAGCTTCATGCGCTACGAGGAGGAGATGCGCCGCATCTTGGCGTGCCGCGCGGACAGGAGGACGGAGAGGCGCACGGACGCGGACGAGCACGAGGACTGACGACGGCTTGGGGTGTCTGTGTGTGTGTGTGTGTGTGTGTGTGTGTGTGTGTGAGCGTGAGGTGCACACCAGTGTGTGTGTGTCAGAGCATGTGATTGTGCAGTGATGCACACCAGCTTACCATAGGTGTGTGTTGGCCTACACCATTTTGTTAGTGTGTGTGTGTCAGAGAGAGAGAGAATGTAAAACTGTATTGTGTTATGGTGCACATCAGCTTACCAGAAAGTGTGTAATGGTGCACACCATGGCGAGTGTGTGATGCTGCACTACAGTGTATGTGATGATGCACCAGGATGTGTGTGTGTGTGTGTGAGTGTGTGTGTAATGGAGCACACCATGGTGAGTGTGTGTGTATGTAAGATGCTTCACACCTAGAAGAAGAGAACAGAAGAACGCCACAGTGTTATAGTTTCTAAGCCTGTTTTTTGAACAATGTACCTCTATAGCCTGTTACTGTACTGTACAACTCTGGTGAACCACAATAGCACTTTCACATTTAGCCTAATAACACTGCTAGTTTCTTTTTCAATGTACGGATGATTAGCATTAGTGTGGAAGCAGATTGGTAGAAAAGGAAGGAGCTGCGTTTAGGTAAAGAGGCTCTGCTTGAGATAAAGTACACTTTAAAGATGTGGAGGAAAACCTTTCATTCAGTGTGTGTGTGTGGGTACATGTCCAATCGGATGTGCTTGTGTTATGAATTAGAATCGAGTAGCAATTTTAAAGGTCTGTTTTACACAGTTAGTGGTACTGTACACATTTCTGTCGACCATTTGCACCCAGACGGAGTGAGCAGGCCTTGATGGATGATTATAAAAATGCTCCTTCAGTGTTGGAAGGTCAGATCTAATTAGAAGAATTTATAAATGAATTAACTAGGCAAGAGGAATGCGTGTCAGAGGCATAGTACTGTACACTGAAGCAGATTTTTACACAAATGGCAAATGTACAAAAATGCAGCAATATTAATATAAATATAAAGGAAAATGTCTCAGCAAAAGAAAGAAACGTGGAAGGAACATCTGGCTGTCATTTTCTCCTTTTAGAGAAACCTGCAGAAATAACAAGAGCAAAGAGACATGCATCAGTCAGTAACTCTATCATGTAATATTTTAGCTGACCGGGCTGTCAGATCTTCTCTGTACGTACAAATCCTGCTCTCTTACTCTTAACGGTAATAGAGTATCACATTCCTTAAAAAAGCAGAGGTGAGGACATGTTCTACTCATAAGGGGATTGGTGCAATTGTAACACTTTGCACAATTTTCAATATATAGTGTAATATGAGAAATAATGAAATAATATAGAAATACTGAAACTTCTTTTGACATATATACACAGATAATCTATGGAGCTATATGAGTTTGAAAAATGAGAATAGGTCTTTGTTAAAGATTATATTAACTAAAAGTTAATATTAACTACTGCTGTTTACAAATAAACAAGCCCCTTCTCTTTTCCAGTAGAGTGGAACAAAAATAAGAGTACTGAGCTAAAATGAAGAATGGCAAGTTAAAGGAATAGTTTGGGGGAAAAAACAAAAAAACCCCAACAGTTTTCCACTCTTTCCACATGTAGTCAATCAGACAAGACATGTTTTGTGTCCAAATGAAGCTTCTTTAGTTTAGAACTGGAGCTGTGCTAACAAAGACAAGAAGTCAATAGTCACCCAAATCGTTTCCATAAAATTGCCCCCAAACACTTCTCTCAGTCAGCCCTAACCATGTCCAGGCCGTTACTGAGGTGGACATTTGGACGTATATTCGGGCACACTGTGAACAAAATGTCAACGTAGTCAAATGCTGCAGGCAGCTGTTGCAACAACAGGGTCTGTTTTCACAAATAACCTGAGGTGTAGGATTGCCGTTCTAGAATCAGTTTGCCTGTAATGAATTTGGAGGAATCTGATCCAAGATCAGTAGAGTCAAGCTGGGCCAAGCCAGAAATGCAACTTTAGTATTTTAATACTCACATTTACCTTGTTGGAGTGTAAAACTAAAAATGACAAACTACAAACATGTCTTGGCTGATGGATTACATCTGGGGAAGGTAAAACGTGTACATTTGATTCCATTCTTACATTTATTTGGCTCTTGGTAAATGAAAAGCATCGCTGCGTTGAAATAACAGGCCAAGAATGGGTTCAGCCTGTAATCATCACTAGCGCTGGTTTAGCACGCTAGGACCTGCTTCACAGCAACTATGCCTCATACTGAGATTGCTTTTACCTTAATTGCTTGAAAGCATTTGAGCGGACTAGAGTTCGGATCACAGATCTCCCTTTGATTCATAAATGATTACAAAGCAACGACACGCCTTGGATGGCTTAGCTCAATTAAAAATGAGAAGTCCCGCATTCCTGCATAGAGTCTAATTGAATTGACCCGGTATTTAAAGTCCTGTAGGTCTAAAATGGAAACCTTTTTTAATCCCTCAGACAGGTTTTGCTTATTGACAAGTTAAAGGCGCAAGAGTTGTGAGGGTGTATAGAAAAGGAAAAAAACAGCGGCGTGTTAATTTGTTGGGAGGATCTGGTTATTGTTTACCTGTTCGTCATGGCCATGCCATACTTAATGGAGTCATTATCTATAGCGGGTGAACAATGAATAGTCACATTGTATTTTAACAAGCTATATTCTATTGAAAACATACCTGACAGGTGTGCTAAGGGCTTTACTGCTTTCATACTTAAAACAGGGCTTCATTTCATATCTGATCACCCAGTTGAACTGTTATGAGCTCTTTTCAAAGGCTTTAACCAATGGAAGCTGTTTTTTCGTGGCGCTGTCTTGGCATTGCCATTCACCCAAGACAGACAGCACAAAATGCTTATAGTACTCTTATGTGGTGTCCATAATGCGAAGTCTGCATTTTGTTTGTTGCTTTTTTTCCGAGTCGTTGGAGACATTGTGCAATCGCTATGTGAGCATAGAGGGAGCTAAAGTAAAGCCTAGAAAAAGGTCTCGGTGGAAACATCAGTGTCATCATAGGAAAGACATTTGACATTCATACCATCGCGCTCAGAAAACAGCGTCTCAAAGTCATACACTGGCCTCATAACTGACTGGCAGTGGCCCTTCAAATGCCTTTTCTATAAGGACAAATTTGTGCTGCAAGACATTAGTTTACACCTCACAGCACAATTAAACACAATCTTGATTTGATTCTTAAGATGACTCCCCCCCCTATTTCTTATCTGAGTGTGTGTATGTACTGAGAGATGTTCACGTATGCAAATAATGTCCAGCTGACAAAAAAGCAATCCTTTCGCCCATTCCTATTGGTTATTAGCGCTTTAATGGACTTTGATATAAAGTTAAAGTTATTAACTAGCTATTTGACGCATTAGCAATTTTTAGAGCGAACTGTTTTAGAGTTATATCTATTTCTCTTTTACGCGATAGTATAACCGTGATAAGGAAAGGTTAGTGTGGGTTTAGCTCACATGGTCGACCCATAAACATGTCCTAAGACTTAAGACACAAGCAGCACTTCCCACAAGCACTTTATTAAAACAGCACTTTCAGCTGCTGCTGCTGCTGCTGCTGCTACTGCTGCTTCTACTATCTGAATGGTTTGAAGGGACTATTTCTCACCCAGCGTACTACAAGGAGGAATCTACTTTTCACTCAAGTGATAATTAATGACAATCACGCACATAAAGACCGTCTCACAAGAATGCATTTTATAAAGAAAATACAGCACATTCTTAGCATCTGTAGACTACTTGCTATTAAAAGGAGTATCAGACCAGTTTGGGCCGTAAATATGTGACCGTTTAGGGTTTGGGGCCTGATTCGTAACAACAGTAGAGCGGCAAAATGCTTCGTAGACATGGCCAGAACTATTGTGTGATCAGCAGTAGCTTTCATTGTATTTGCATTGAGGTTCCTCACTTCAGAATGACTGACTCTACACTTAACATACGGTGAAAGCTGCCTCAAAAAAGTCAGCACTTGTTGAACATTTCAAAACTTTTTGGGTTTCTTTTCTGGACTTGGATTACCCCTAGTCTCTGACTACATTACACTGACGGTGGGAGTTCTCCTTTAGGAGTAATCCAGAAAATCAGCATCCCAGGAAACCTTTTTTCTTCCCCCCCACTCACCTTTTCAAGAACTGTGGTTTATTACCTCTCACGAATGCTCTTTTCTCCTATTCATTGATTATATTTCAGGGCTGTTGCATACTGGGCATTGACAGAACTTAAATTCTATCAATAAAGCTAGTTACTAGATCATATTAGAATATGAAATATGTTTCTATGGTTAAAGGTTGTACCCTTGAAAAGTGAAACAGAGTGGATTGAGGGCCATAAAGGATGTTACTTCTGAACTAATGTAGTTTAGACAGTGCAGATAAAACATAACCTCGATTGAAAAAAGAGATGCACTTTAAAATGTATTCCTTTTGACCTCACAGAAACATATGAAGTATGTTGTGTGTAGAAGATAAAAATACAATCACAAAAAAAATGTGGTTTTTGTACCATTTTATTCAAAGTGCTATGCATTTGTTTTTATTTTTTACATCACTGAATCCAGTCGTTCTTGGCAGTCCAGGGTGATGTTGCTAGATGGGGCAAAAACTATGAGTGGCCCTTTGTAGGGTTGGGTGGTATAACAGTAATAAGGGAAACTAAATTATTCAAAAATAACTGTCAAGTTATTATTCTTCATCTACATAGAAAATGGCCAAAAACACTTTATATTGGGGCTTTTTATTATACTTCATTTTATTGATTGGTGCTGTCACTGATAGAAATTTGGGGGTTTACAGCTACACGCACCATAGGACCAATTTAATTTTGGATTTCTGTCCGTTCGAATCTAAATGACTGACTTTGCTCTCTTAGACACGTGTCAACAGAATCAAACCTGTGTGATGCTGTTTGAACTGCTAACTGAACTACTGTTAGCTTAGCCAACACACTATAGCTTCAAACGGTTTTTAGGTGTTTGGAGCTGTAGTGTGTTGGCTAAGCTAACAGAGGTCATTTTTAATGATTTTAAAAGCTATCACACTTTCAAAATCATGTTTGAAATCACTCATAAAATCGTAACAAAAAAATGTAAAACATTTGCAGCATTTTGTTCAAACAGTTCTTCAGGCCGTTCTTCACGACAACAGTGGCTACTCTAGCATTTAGGTCTTTTAAGGTTCAAGGTTGGCCCTTCCTCTATAAACAACCAACATGTTGAGGGTTAAAATCTTTCTTATTCAGTTTTCAACCAAGGTGAACAGTCTCTGCTCATTGTCATTCACCTTTTTCAGGGCTTTAGGTAGCTAGAATTGAACATGTGAGCTGGCCTGCTGTCAGGGTGCCATTACAGAGTTAGTAGGATGAATGAAATTCAAGCATGATGTTTCCTTTATTTAGTGATTACTTAAGCGATCCGACCTGGACAAGATGGACATAAATGCCTTTACATCATGCTTTTGTTTCACACTCTATGATGCTGTAAAGTCTGGAGACTGTTGAAAGGTATACAAAGTGCATACCAGCCAACCCTACTATTAGATGCATACTTCACTTTCAATTTATAAAAAGTGATCATATCGCAGCTATCTTAGTTCATCGTAAAACTTGAATTCATAGAACTGGACTGTTATGATGCATAGCCAACTTGTATTCAAGTAACACTTTTTGAACCCATGAGCCTTAAAATCATTGCAGTGAAACTGTAATGATTTAGTTTAGGTTTATGATTTATTTGCCTTTATCACCAAAATGTAATGTCGCTTTTCTTATAAGTTCTTTTGAGGCCCAAGATGAATGGAAGAATCTCTTTGCCTGAAAAGCAAAAGTCCAAAATGTTGAATGGGGTAACTGAGCATTCCTAATAGTAGGACTTCACGAAGGATTGAGTAACGACTCAAGAAAACATTCACGGCAGTTCGAATATACCGGTCCGGCCAAAATGCATAGGCCTCTTTATGTGTTGGTAACTGATAGTTGTGTAGGTAACGTGGTGTAAAGGTGTGGATATCGAAGCTTTGTTGGTTTGTTTCCGTTTTTCCTTTGTGTTGATCATGGCATCTCTGCTGCAGATGGATAAATTTAGAATTATAAGTGTTTGATAAAGACTTCAAAAGAAATGGTAAAATAAAAAAAAAAAATGTTTTGGTGTATCTTTTGATAATGTAACGTACATCGTTAGTGTGTCCTCCTATAGTCCTATAGAGTATTATACGACTCAAAACAAGAAAGCAATTGTTCTGTATTGTAGCACTTTTCATTAACGTGTGTACTGTATTAGTTCACGTTTAACATGTATGGTACTGTATGAATATTCATGATTGCCTTGTAATGTTTGTTAAAGGTTGCAACATGTAGGATACGTACTCGAAGGATACATAAAAGTTTTTAAAGCTCATGCATGCTGACAGCTGGGTCCTGACTGACTTTCTTAAAAAAATGGTGCTATCTTATGATTTTAAAGGTGCTCATACGGACCCCAGGTGCATGCATGTCGAGTGAAAAATTGAAGTAGAGCAAACTTGAAGCTAGTTATTGGTCAATTGTCAACCGAATGACAAGATATCCTCCCTTAAACACAGTCGGTTTTGTGTAACTGTAAATTGCAAACGCAGTCAGCAGAAACCTCAACATCTAGCTGACCAAGATCAGGGCGTAGCAAGCGTAGGTTTGCACCAGCAGAAGGCTGCAGCGACAGTTACATGACTTAGAAAATATCAGAGAGAACACAGCTGTAGCTTATCCAGGAGAATCCTCACCTTTGGAAGCAGTTTGAGGACCCTGCACCAAAGTAAAAGATTGAGATGCCTATTTACAGTTACCCAACCTCTGTGTGGATAAGCTCCAAAAGATCCATAGACAATCTTACAGAAATAAAACTTTTTTTTTAAACTTATGTTTAAAATGTGTCTTTTTTATCAACTTGTATCGTGTCACAAAATAGAAGAAAAAAAAAGAAAT